>WKFP01013933.1:534285-562467 GCA_011057875.1 Pterocles orientalis
AAAAAAAAAGGTGACAGATAAGGCATTACTCAGGTTTTATTAGGAAGTTAACATATGTTTTATAGCTGCTGCAAATGCAGAAACCAGATATGTCATAAAATTAACAAAAATGAAATGGTTTAATTTTAGACCTCATTTTCTTAACAGCTATATAAAATAATGAAATCAGCAGACTGTGCATGCGCGTGTGCATGTATAAATGGGTGTGCAATCAGCTAACAAAAAAATCGGTAGGTGAGCAACATCTGTTAATTCTTAACCAGGAAGAAAGCATTATAATAAAAGAGATAACAGTAATTATAGGTGTGCATGTGTGTGCATGTGTTTACAGTACAGAAACACATTCAAGCATTCAAATCAAGGATCTTTTTTCCTCAGTGATAAGCCAGTGTACAATCAAAGAACAGATTAGAAGACTGGTTGCTTCCCTGTCCTACATTCCACTCCAGAAGACAAAAGAAGAGATCGGATGGTCTTGGTTATCTGTGTTTTTCATCAGGAAATTGAAAAAACAAAAATAAATTTCATGCAGCGTATTAGAAAAGAAAGAGCAAATTATGCAAATAATTAATTAGCCACTGCGACATTTCTCTAGAAATAACCCTTTGAGACAAGAAAGAATGCCTAGATTTTACACTTCTTTTACTTAATCGTATTTTAGTATAAAGTGACTAAATGCACAAATGCATAATGCATGCAGAACATATAAGTTGAATAAATGAAGTAGGGCATACAGTACACATTAGTTTATTAATGCTTCAGGTTTTCCTTGGTCTCCTTCAGGAGCATTATCAACTGCCTTAAGGATGATCAGATTTATCCTCATCTGTTCTTATTTTTTCCCCTACAGATGGAATAATAAATAAATAAATAAACTTGTACGATGACGTTTTCCTTAATGCTTTGGCATTGGCAGGACACTAATCTGAGAAAACTCTTAAGCTGTCAACATCACAGAATGGGAGATACAACTAATTTACCCATGCGTCTCTTATTTTTATTCAACCAGACCTGAAATGTTTTCTGTTATTTAGGATGAATTTAAGGTATTACTACTCCTTTATGTTTGTAGTTTAAAGCAAATGGTAAGAAAAACTGTGAAATCAAATCAAAGTACTATTACCACAGAAGTTTAAAAAAAAAAGTTTTAGATTCCAGAGTACCATTGGTGATTCTGATTTTTAAGCTCCACCATGTATTTATGTGTACAAAAAAAATAAAATTATATACCTCCTAGAAAGAATAAGAAATGAAGTTTAAATGTTTTAAGAAAGATTTCTTGTTTGTAGGCAGATGGAGGCACTCAGATGTGCAGTGAAGCATCACCACTGATGTGAGCCCAGAAATAAACAGGAGAGGAAGGCTAAAAGAGAGTCAATATATGGGTTTATCCCAATAGAAGAGATATGACACATATGCGCTGTAAATAAAAATACTCTATTCTCAGTCCAGCCTGACTTTCGTGCAATTAGACTAAAAGCAACAATTTCTAGTGACTCTACTGATGCTCTATTTATGCCTGGGAAGGTTTTTTTCCTCACAGCCTTTTCCTAGGCCCTGTGTTTATCTGCCTCTAACCCCCTACCTGCTCTGCCCTGAATGTTATCTAAAAGTTAAATTCTAGTAATTAATTCATCACACATGTAGTTGAGCTTGTGGGCTATAGCTAGATTCACGCAGCATGTTCCTAGTGCAATACTAAATGCCTCATCTCAGCAGATTTTCAGGCCAAAGGTTGTATTGTGCATCTGTTTTGTGTATTAGTGGGCTGCCGTACAATGTGAAATCACCTGTTGCTAGACACTCAGTGTAGATAATTCCGAGAAATGTGATATAATTGTGAGACTCTTATAAGATGATACCTAGGATTTAAAGCCGAGACATATCTTTATAGCCTTCTGAAATCCACTCCTGAAGCTCTGAGAGGATCAATTTTCATTTGCACATTTACAGGGCTTTCTGATACCTGCTGCCCAATAACTGGTGCCACAAGCAATTAATTCTTAATTTATGTAACTAAAACAGTGATTTCTGCATCCTCCATTTAATGTGCTGTTTTGTCAAAACAATGTGGTGTTATCTTTTTTGAAGAGCCTAAGAAATGGCAATAATTGTGTTCATATGAAGCAAACGTTGTGCAGCTAGGTATTCTGGCAGCTGAGGGAGTGAAATGTTCATGAAATATGTGATTTAAGTGTTTTTAAATGTATGACATAGCTTCAAATAGATCATGTTTTAAATTATTTTCTTTATAAAAGATCTGTTATAAGAAGCTCAGTTTGTAACTTCTCTCAAATACGATATTTTTATTGTTCTTGTTGTGCAGCAGCTCTATTTTTCTGGTAGACAAATTATTTTATTCTTCCTAAAATGTATGCACATTAAGTTTCTTGGCCTAGAATTAAAAAGGCACAATTGCTACTTTGAAAAGTTAGAAATAAGAAGTTATATCAAAATGAAACTCATCTCCTCCAGAAATATGAACACATTTTGCTTGTTTATACTAGAAAAAGTTAAGGCAAACTACATAGGCTTACTTTATGCTTTGAGTTACAATCAGTGTCTCTTGAACAAATGGAGAACCAAATTCCAGTATCAGCAGCCCTTAGTCCTGCATCAATAGTCATTCTCTAAGCCCTAACACCATTTCTTAGATGCACAAATATGCTGCTAGGCATGAACTCTCTGATTTAAGATCTTTTAGTTGTGTTCAGGAAGAGAAGTGATGTCTAAGCTATCTAAACTACACAGAATTTTAAAGGTCAATATTGCCACCTCCAACTATGGCTAAAAATTAACAGGAAGATCAGGACTGAAACCATTGCTTTTGTCTGGCTGTGGCACTGATTGTTAAATTTTGTAGCTACTGAATGTGCTGAGGCCAGTCTTTATGCCAGTCCTAAAAAAAACTTTGGTGCGAAAATTGCACATTGTGCAATTTGCACAGTAGAATTTTAGGTGCATTCAGGACTGCTCTAAATATATATCTATATTTTTTAAATCTGATAGATGTTTTAATATCTCTTGGAATGCTTTGGAAGATTCTTCCCTACATTTTCTGTGCTGTGGTCTTTTAAATTACATGGAAGGCTGTCTGTTTCACTGGTTTAAATGAAAATATGAAACTCTAATAAGTATAAATTAATTGTAGATGACTGATGCATAAGTGACAAAGGTAAATCCCTTGTATGAAAAGACACAGATTTTCCCATTCAGGAAAAGCTGGCATCCGCATTACAGAAGCTGCAGGTATTGTGGCAAGAAAATCTGTAACTCAGAGCCTATTCACCATTTCAAACTTTGGGAATTGGGCACCCATGATTCATAGCAAGGTTTGTGTAATGCTCAGATCCTTGGCATCCTCTTACCTTGCATATAACTCTTGAAGGGTTTCAGGTTTCTGTCCTGAAAGAATGAAAAAACTTCTCCCAACACACGCAAAATGATATTGAGTCAATTGAGTCCCATGCCAGAATTTCCAAGTTACATTTTCCAGGGTTGTATTTTCTCCAGAGAATGAAAGCTGCTTTGGATTTCCAGTCTGTGGAGACCAACATGAAGAGTTGTTGGCTAAAAACTCAATGGAAGTTTTTCACTGCTCATGAAATTCTCTTAGAAGCAAATAATAACCTGCTAAAAATAAATATTAGATCCTGTCATCAACTCATTTCCAATAGCTCACCTTTGTTCCATTCTTCTGGCGACGTTCTTCTCCAGCAGTCTGAGATTTTCTATTATTTTTAGTCAGACAAGAGTGTCTTGGAAATGAGCTGGATCACAAATTGTTCAAGTTTTCCTCAATAAATTTAATTCCATAAAGTGAAAAAAATGATTCTTTATCTAGTATAAATGCATGATAAATTTCATCCAATTGGATGTACTTATTTCTGCCTAGTTGACATTATTCATTGTGTTAATCTTGAGTTTACCTTCTAATTGTGCTTACGTTGCCTACAGCAACTAAAGCTTTAAAATAGATTTCATCAGACAAGTAAACTAAAGCAAGTAATTGTTTCTAAAATATTTTCTGTTTAATTCTAGCTAAAACTTGATTTTTTTCCTAGCTTATTAGCCTAAGAAGTATTAGTAATTGGCTTATTACTATGTAGCATTTGTAAGCATGAACAGCAAGCCTGGTCATGCAGTTATTCTATACCTGCAGGGTAGAAGCATAGTTTATCTGAGTTTTGTGTAGTTTCATAATGATTATTTAACAATTCCTTAGGTTCTTCATATACTTCTTCAAGTCATATTGTGAAACACGCAGAAACTCATTATATATATGTTTGTATTTATATTTATGCTTATATTATTTATATTTACATTAATAGTACAATCTATATTAACATTAATTTTCTTATTTATATACATTTACATACTGTTTGAAGTCCAAATAAAAAGCTTTGCTGTGGAAAAGTATATGCCTCAAATAAGGAACTTTGGTCATGTTGGTACATAGCTTAAACCAAGATAAGTCCCTGTCTTCTTCAGTATGACACTGATTTACACTACCTGAGCAGCTGACTCCACATATTGGAAAAATTGCAACTTTTTAACATTCTGTTGTGACAGGAACAGAAGACCGAAGAAGCGTGGCTCTTCTGGATTAGATCAACGGTCCAAAACCAGTAACGAATGACAGCCACTTAAAGTAATAATAAAATGTTTAAAATTATGTAAAAAAAAAGAGCATCTAAGCTCTCCTGTGACAATGAGTTCCAAAGTTTAGTCAAATCTAAAATAAAAAAAAAGTATATCTTTAAATTGTTTTAAACCTATTACTTTAAAATTTCATGTAATGAAACTATAGACACTGGAACAGTCTTCCCAGAGAGGTGGCCGGTGCCCCAAGCCTGTCACTGTTTAAGAGGTATTTGGACAATGTCCTTAATAACATGCTTTAGCTTATTATCAGCCTTGAATTGGTCAGGCAGTTGGACTAGATGGTAATACTAGGTTCCTTCCAACTGAAATATTTTCTGATCCCCAGATGACTATGGATCCGATAATTTTTTTTATGTAAAAGAGTGTCTTGTTCTGTTTTTGTTCTCCAGTAATTCTTACTTTTTTTGTATTATGTTTGTTTATTTTGATTTTGATTGTCAGTTAACACTGAACTGACATTTTCACAGGTGTATCCAGAGTAGCTGCAAATATCTTTTTTGGGTTAACAGTGTATAGTTTAAAGCCTTTCATTGTTTATAGACAGCAAGAATTTTTGTCTTCTTCCATATGCATAGCTTTGTATGTGTTGCTGCTGCCTTTTTATCACTCAGTAGGTTGTGCAGAGAGCTTTTGCAACCTTTTACAAAAAGTGGGACTTTCATTGTTAAAACTGGTTATTTACTCCTGCTATTGTTTCTGTCCTTTAGAAATTTATTAATCCCCTGTCCTTCACGTATTTGTAAATCCACAGGTGGAGGTTCCTTTTTATAATTCATAACAGATTAGTTTATGTAAAAGCCTTTTATAGAGGACTTTGTCAGAAGTTTTTTGAAAATTCAGGCACAGTGTATCAACCAGATACAGATCACCCTTGCCCATATGTTAAGATATTCTTTCCAATAACTTTAAAAAAGACAGAATTTTTTTTACAAAATTTATTTTTATTCCTCAACATTTTATTGTATTTATCTACGTGTCTATGAATCCTGTTCTGTCAATCTACCTGCAAAAAATCAGACATACAACTTCCTGGTTTTCTGCATCTTCCCCTCATCTCCCCTGCCAAGTTTCTCTAAGGATCCTTTAAAAAAAAAAAAACCCATAAAATTTGCTAACCTCTATTCTTGTTATACAGAAGCTGACTTAAGCAATAGTACAAGATCTATGATCAAATGACAAAATGACAAGGTCATATTTGAGTTATTTAAGAACCTCTGGGTGTATACCGTCTTGTCTTGGCAATTTGTTACTATACATTTATCTATTTGGTCTAAAATAACTTCTATTGACACTTTAAGATAGTTCCTCCAGTTCATCTTTCGCAAAGAAAAAAGCCACTGTGGGAACTTACTAAACTCTTCAGTGGTGAGTATCAATGTGAAGAACTCATATAATTTTTCTACAGTGGTCTTATCTCCTTTGAGTTCTCCTATTACGCCTCCATCATCTATCAGCTCTGCAGATTCTCTGGCAGGCATTCTGCTTCTGATGGGTTGGAAAAAAGGCTTGTTATTAGTTTCCATGCCTTTCATGAGCTTGTCCTCTAAACTTTTTTTCGGTCTTTGCTCAATTCTACATTAAACTTTACAGAGTTCATGATATTCAGATCTTCCTTATAGGCTTCAAAATTCCACTTTCTGAGAATAAGCTTTTAATTTTAGGAGTTTCTTTATCCTGTTGTTTATGGATATCATAATTTTGATGATCACCATTAACTTTACAAAATTTCCATTACACATCCAATAATTTTATCCTTTAAGATTCTCCTTTTAATTTCTTGTTTGTTTGTTTGTTTGTTTTTCCCAGTATTGCTCATTTTTATAGAATTCCCCTCACTTATACATATATATGTGTGTGTGCATATAAAATTTTTAGTTATTTCCTTTCTTTCCTATAAGGAAGAGGACTTTAAATGTACTGTACTCAGGATTTCAGAATGGCTCTTCTGTAGCAAAAATTTCAGCAAGTTCTTATGTTCTGTTCAGAACTATATAAAAAAATCGCTGCTCCAAGAGGCAATCATTATAGCATCTAAAATTAGTTTTTAGAACATGTGCCAAAATTACTTTTTATCAATCTTCATACTAATAATTGAGTTCTTCATTATTACTGAGATTTCTGCCATTGTAATTTCTCTCATCTCCCTTAGCCTGCCCCAGTCAATACACCTATCCTATTCAGGTGATTAATAACACAACTTCCCTACAATATTCTTTCTATTTAGACATAAAATATTCAAATCAGAGGGAATGTTTATTGTTGATACAGTTAATTTCTTTACCTTGTTTGACTTCGTCTGCATCTATACCACTAAGCAACCTTCAGCCTCAAGTCAGATTATGCAAAGAGGACTGTGACCACACTGCTTAAAGTTGGTCCTTTTTAGAAAATAAATGCAAATGTTTACGATGTTTACAACTTGGCCAAGGTCTTTTCTGGTCCTTGTGTTCTGGTCTTAAGATGCAATTTTTATTTTTGTGCATGATTTTTCAATGCAAAGCAGCTGAGAGACATAGTGTGATGGTTATGTTGCAATTCATTAGAACGGGGGTTAGAAGACAAAATAGTATGGGTGGACATATCAGGGTTTTCCTGGAGCAAATGCATTCTCATACACTTGGATCTGATCTAAGTCCAGATGTTAAAATTTGTTTCACTTGAGAAAAAAAAAAAGTTGACACAGTACATGAAGAACACATAAACTTTTCAGCGAACTTGGGAACTAGGAGGTTTTACATAGATATATCTGTAACCTTAGGGTATAGTAACACCCACTTGCCAGTACAATATGACCTATCACTCCTATCTAATTTGTAACCTGATGTTGCAGTATCTCACATACTATCTTCACTTCTATCAAGCTTTTAATATGTTTATTAATTCCAAACTTGAGAGGAGAACAGATACACTTGATTAGGATGTGACTGGTCATTTTTAAGGTGTCCTGACTAAATACGACTTTGTTTAATTACAGTTCTTCATTATTTCTTACCTATATCTTATTTATAAATAATAATATTCCCCTCCCCAAAGCACCATATTTTATTGTAAAGAATTAAGCTAATTAATTCACTTGAGGGTGAATGTTCAGGAACTAATTCCAAATTTATCAACTTTTTCCACATAGATCTACCAAAGGCCATCATACTATTTGTCACAGATGACCACAACTCGAACCCAGTGTTTCCAGGTGCTCTTGCAGCAGGTCTAAAAGTGCTCTTTGTTATTTGCAAAATTACAGTCTTTTCTTTTCAGCATAGTTTGCCATAGTAATACTAGAATATATATTTTTGGTATAAAGACGATCTTTGCTATGTGACTAAGAACAGAGTTGTTCTGATGGAAAACTTCAGCTGCTCATTAACAGTTGGAGTTTCTTGCAGGGACATGAATAGCTACTAACATGCAGAAGCATCTGAATGCGTGGGTGTTGATTTTGACCTAAAAATCCTTAAATCTACAAATGACTTTGTGCCTTGTTACCTGAGAAACCAACTTTCTCCTGTTGTGTTTTCACTATTAGTAAGAACTTAAGAGCTTTGGTTTAGACATCCTAAGTTCATAGGGTAGTACTGCATTAATGCCTAGTCTTCAGACATACATATTGAAACACACTTTCTAACAAGTACACTAGCACCTGGATTTCCAGTCTGGATATTCAAGGAATACCCAGAAAATGAATTTAATTTCCAGCCTTTCTTGAACCTTATGGGATTCACTGGGAGACATCTAGGAAGGCTACATCTAAAGACTGTTGTTCAATTTGGTTTCAAAAGATCTCATTCTCTTCTGCAATATATATATATATTTTTTTTGTATAGTATCTAATGTGTGGGAAGTGTATAACAATACCTATTCATATACAGTTTGAAAATGTATGTAAGTCTGGTTTCTCATACTGGCCAGGAAATTTGGGTTATCAGAGATGTAAATTTAGTTATTATGTGACATTGGATGAAGTTAGGATAGCATAGAAGGAAATTATACAAACTGGTTTTGGTTTTAAGTTGAAAAAAAAATCCATTTTGAGAGCCAGCACTGTCAAAGCAACCTTTTTTTGGGATAAAACCTTTTGCTATACAGCATCAAATGAGAGTAGACACAGTAGCAAGGATGTGGCAGCAGCTAACACACACACACATTTCCTTCAGCTCTGTGAATGTTATAGCGTTTATGGGATCTACATGTATTTCCATATGCTTTTATTCAATGGATATTTTCCTTTATTTTTCACTGTTCAGAGCTTTGTTCTATATCTGTAACCAATAGTGAGTGTGCATGAGAGATGAGTCTTTAATGAAATAAGCCCACATTCACACAGAAAAAGCAGCTGTCCTTACAGTAAGTGGACTGAGAAAAAATAAGATTTTAACTTAAATTGGTACAAATAATTCTGAAGCCATCTACACTAAAGAGTTGATATTGAAATCTGCAGAACAACGGGCAGAGAAGCCCAAACTTCTTCAGTCACATCTGACTTCCACACATCTCCTCATTTACTGACCCTGCAACAAAGACACTTCACTTCCAAGACTGTGAAAATGTTTCTGAGTTATCATTAGAAGATTATACTGTCATCTTCCTCTTACTAAAACTGTATGATTGAGAAGAGAGAGGAACCTTCCTGTGCTTTTTTATACAGCTGGTAAAAGATAGTGCTGAAGATATATTGCTGTTGAGCTAAATAACTTAAAATAAAATTAACGACTAAAGTGAATAAAGCTGGGGAAGTAAACTGTAAATGTAGACTTATCTGGCTGATAGCTATTTAGAATTTCAGGATTTGTATCTGAGGGAGCCTTTTCCTTATTAATACATCTGCCTGTTGTTTTACTGTATCTCCTCAAACGGCCAGTGCTTTAATGAAATTTTATGGAGAGTAACATCAGACGGAACCTTGTACAGTGTATAGGTTTACTTCAAAAACAGATTTTGGAACATGTTGCTGTAAATTTTTATCTTCTCTGAGCTCCCCGGACAGTCTGTGGTAAATATAATTTGTTCTTTTTCTTATCCACCTGACAAAAGAACTCTATGCTTCACATAAAGACTGTCCCAGCCGTACTAGACAATATTAGTGAAAAGCAAATGGCAGAAATATCTGTGGTTAAATTGTCATTGCTAATTCAACAGCATTTATCACTAATTTACCAGAACTGTAAGTACACATGTAATTATAATGTACATGAATAAATTTGTACTTCATTGCAGCATTTCAATTTTTGCTATTTTTCCATTATTCCAGTGCCTTTTTCTTTATTTCAAATATAGTTTCCTTTGTCCCTTTTTTCTTTCCTTGCTGCCTTCTAGTCCTTTTTTTGATTTTTTTTCTCTGTTTTTCTTCTTTCTTCATTACAAGGTCTGCTTTTTTGTCATTCACAGAGCATTTAATTTTCTCCCATACCTCTTTTCTAGCTCAGAATAACACTGCCACTTAATCATTTGCACACAAATACGTATGTTCACTTTTTTGCTCTCTCTTTCGTCCTTAACCACCAACACTAGTGCTAAACAAATATAGTTAAAAGGACTCTGTGAAAGCTAAAATATCCTCCTCAACTGCTTTGCAAAACAGGGAAAAAATTACAACTTGTTGCTTTGTCTTCTTCACAAAATGTTTGCAAAGATTCTATACTGTCTATAAGAAAAGAATAGAAGGTTGAAACACATATATGTTTAGTATAACCAATAATATGATTGTATATAATTTAAGTAAATTTATATAATTGAAGAGCTGGAGAAGAACTAACTTGTTTGTAATTGATAAAATTATAGAATTGAAGCAATTGATATATTTCTAGAATTGAAATTTGTACACTATTTTGTCTAATATTTATTCTAATCTTTCCCTGTTGATTTAGCCCATGAGTTTTTATTTTATTTTATCTTTATCAAGAATCAATGTCCCTGTTACGCTAGTATGTCTTTATATATTTCTAGCTTATAGAAGGTTTTCCCTCTGACTTTTCCTTTTTCCTGTGGTGTTTTTTTTTTTTAAGTGGAACCCAAAACCAAATGCAATATTCCGTCTAAACCTTGATCAATATCAAGCATTTAATTGTTTAAGTACATGCTTATTGTACATACAGTACTACTTTGCAATATTCCTGGGTTTGTAATGTTATCGAACAGTTCATCTACATCTAGTTAATCATGGGCCAGGCCTTCTTTTGTGCTGATAAAGTTTACGAAATACATAACTTTTTTCTATGATTCTTCTTACTTACTTAAACCAGTTTAAAACTGACATAATTAAAGATTGAAATAAATCACTTCAGATTTTTTGGAACCCACCCCCCATTCCTAGAAGCATTAATTATATATTATAAGCTCTTTAGGTCAGAAAAACAAGTGCATCTGTACCTACCATGCATTCTGCCCCAGAAAACTCTCAGAAGGATAGGAATGATTATGGGTGGGAGTTGATCCCCATCTAGTTACATCCCGGGATCAACTTCAATGTGCAGCTCATTGCTTTACAAAAAGCCCTTTGAGTTTCTGATCCAACCCAAACTTTGTAGTGAAGATTCTTGTGTAGGGAAGTGAACCATCCTGACTGACCCAGCCCAGGGGAAATCAGCTTTCCTACTTATGACGTTGCTGACAATTCAAACACTGGATAAAGCTTTTGCAGGGATTTTTTGCTGCCTGTTTTCTGTTTTGTTTTAAAAGTTTAGTGACACTATTTGTAAGTATGCAAGGAAATGTAGTTTGTTCTTATTTTATATCTTTTGCTTTTTTGATTAGCATGCTTTCTACTTCATTTTCCAAGCACACAGTTAAAATACTAAGTAGAATTGGACTCATCACCTGGAACAGGCCTCTCTAGGCTGCAATTGATACTTCTTCCTAACCTGACACTGGACCATTAATAATTTCTCTGTGGGTTGTTTTTTTTTTTGTTGTTGATGTTGTGTTGTTGGTTTTTCTCTTCTCTCTAGCATTGTATATATTTAGCTATGATTACATTTAATCAACATTTCTCTAGTATCCTTATGAGAATGTCATGTGGAACTGTATCAAATTATTTGTTAAAATCAAGACGCAGGATGACCACAGCACTTCCTTTATCCGCTAAGCTTGTTATCCTATCAGAAAAAGAAATGAGGTTAGTTCAGCATGATTTGTTTTTGATGAGCCCATGTTGCCTACTATTTACAAGTTATTTTCCTCCAGGTGCTTGCAAATTATCTGCTTTATTAATTGTTCTTCAATTTATCAAGTATTGAGTTTATACTTATCAGTTGGTGAGGTTTTAACAAATAGCAGGAAGATAACTGCCCATCTTGAACATATTGTAAATAGGGATTTATGAAAATGCTTTGTTATTTAATTCTTTATCTAGATTAAGAGGGTTTTCTTTACTTTCAAAGTTACAATGATTTAAGACTAAAAAGATATTTTTTACCAATATGTAATAATGTAATAAAGTAACATCTGTCACAGAAAAGAACACTAAGTTATGTCTTACTGTAATACCTTAACCCTCACCACACACTGTCCACAGGAGGACCTGTCTGCATGTCCGCTGCTATTTCATTGCTCTACTCTTTTGCTGAAGTTTTCTGCAACACCTGAGCTACGGCCCACGAAAATTGCTATCAGACATGACAGCATTCATCAGGGAAACCACCAATGTTTAAGGCCAATAGTACATACCAACTTCAGCTTGAGATGAATTGTGCCCTAGAATGCTCTACATTGATTACAAAGAAACCCAGTGTGACCTAGTCAGATATGAACATTTACCTTTGTTCTCTTTCCAGATTTCTAGTTGGTCCACTTAAAAGCTGAATGAACTTTCATTATGGGGAGATTTATCCTGTTCAACTCAGATATGAGACAGAGAGTTAGCTTTGCAGTTGTGCTTTTCTCCTTCATTGACTCCAGAATACTGGGAATGCAGATGTGTAATGGATGCACCCCTTGTTGGCAGTCAGATGGAATGCTGTACTTTCTATCAGCAATCAAAAGTCCATTATTAGAGGGAACTGGGATTATTTCCTTAATTCCACTGTTATCAACTGCTTGATGAGAACTCTGGATCCTGAGTTAAGTAACATTTAATTAGCACTGTTGCAGAGAGGTAAAACATTTCTGAAGTAAATTAAATTGAAACTGTTCAAGCTGTCAGTGATTCTGTCTTTGTCTAGATTTTCTTAGTATAACTAGTTAAAGCTGGTTTCAACCATACAACTTACAATTGGTTCTGTACTATTGATAAAATAGAGTTAGTGTCACTTTCACACCTCCCACTAGATATTTAGCAAGTTTTGATACTCAAAGCTTTGCTTTCTCTTTATCCAAAGAATCCCTACAGAGAACTGCAGGAAAATAGTTAAAAGCAGAGATCTTCAATCTGTTGGCCTGCAAAGACCAACAGAAGAAATATAAAAAAGGAACTATGGTGCTATGCCCATTAGAAAACCAAGGCATTGATTTAGTGTAGTAAAAAGAGCCTCAGCATTTTGGAAGCAAGACCTGACAAGGTGAAGAAAAATCTAGGGCTTGAGGATGAAATATTGACAGAAAACCATATTTATTTTCACTTTTTTTCAGGCAAAACCAAGGCACACTTTTTTTTTTCTTCTCCTCATTGCCTCAAAAAAATGCAGAGAAGAGCAATGGCAAGAAGTACCTCCATCAGATTTTAATAAGATAAGTCAATAAGATCAGGCTGTCTGTCATATTCCTCATACAGTCAGAGAAATATTCTTCATATGGTGATGCCCTTTCTAGGATGTTTTAGTTACTGTTTCCATGATGGAGTGCATGTACAGTACATAGAAATATTTGGAAAAGTGTCTAATGACACTTTGTTGAGCAAGTGGGAAGCAAAAATGTATACTTAACAAATATATATATTTCCTGGAAGATACAAAAAGAATATGGTAATCTTCACCTTCCAAATACCAAATCCATTTTTTAAAACAAGAAGTCATTATAGCTTCTCAGGTAACAGGCTTTTACAGACATTTTTTTTCATTATCATACATTTTAGCAAAAGGTTTTACAGACAAAGTATTTTTCCAATTTGTTTCTTGGAAGAATCTAAAGCATTTTTGGTAATGGTTTCCATAATCATCTTGAAGCTCACCAGAAAATGTCAGCCTAAACTCTTGAAAGTTTAGTAAAGTTAGGTAAGAATGGTTTAGAAGGGAAAATGTGGCTGAAAACATTGGATCACTACTCTCACTTCATATAATACAGATAAAAAAATTTGGCTTTTGCCCAAGGAAAATGCCTGAAGTGGGGTTAGTTGGAATATAAGTCCTTAATTCCAGGAATGTAATGCTTATAGTCTACAGGAGACATGGTTTCAGAAATGAAGATCTCTAGTATTCCCTGAACTGCAGCTACAATGGAAAAGCAGACAGATTTGGTGCCTGTCTCAAGTCTAAATGTGTTTGAATACTCAAACTAGGCTTTCTTCTGACAAATGACCTTCTCCCTGGCCTGATCACAATGTCAAGAGGAGGCATCTCAGATCACACTTAGTCCAGAGGAATTAACACTAAACTAAAACCAACAGCAACAAAAAAAGATCACAAGTTTTCTGTGTTTTTTCAGAAAACTTAAAATGCGTTAGCTTTTAATCTTCAAGTTCCACCTTACAATGGCAGCAATATTTCTGTCTCTGTCCTATGCAGTCCTATTCTGTTTCAATTGTTTGGCTATAATTTTAATTTGTAATGGTTGTAAACATTTTTTTGATCTTTGGATCTATACTGTATATACGTGCCTACAGACACACATACAGAATTCCAACACGTCCACTACTCACCTAGATTTATATTTAACATCCAGAGATCAAGAGGACATAAAAGACACAGGAACTGACCAGCAAAATTACTGAAAGGACAATTGACTTTATTATCAAATCACAGAACAAGTATTCCAATTCTCTTTTTCAATAAAAAAATACAGTATTATGAATTCAAATTGAGTTGTAAACTTCTAAGGTTAATATACCCCATTCAATCTATTTTTTAAATTTCAAAAAATCCTACAGATTTTTCTAATTATTGGAGGAATTCTTTTTGCTGTTACTATAAAAGAGATCTAGGTGTAAGACCTATGTTCTTCTGTTTCGCAGACAGTTTGTTCTTTCTCTAATGTTTGCAGCTCACCCAGGATGTTTTCAATGAACTTCTGATTCAAGTTTTCAATTAACTTCTCCTCTAACTCTCAGGCAACAGTGTCCATATTAATGTTGAGGAATGATTTGTGGAATTTTTTTTCTTTGTCATTTTTAGTATTTCAGGACCATTCAGGATTGTTATCTCCTTCAGGACGAAAAGCTAGTAAAATATGAGTAGTAAAAAGTGGGGTTTTAATGCAAACCTAGCACAAAAATTGTACCTCAAATTTTTTCATCAGCAGAGGTGAAAGTAAACTCTTACCAGGCTTGTCTTCTCCCTTGTTTTGCTTTCTCCCTCTTGGTTTGTTCCTGAAGGCAAAAGAGAGGGAGGAAAAGGTCATGGCAGCTCTGTGTACATTCCCAATCAATCTGCTTCTGACATGCATCAATGACTAGACAAGAATCCAGACACAAAGGTGTCATAAAGCTACCTTTGCTTTCCATCAGTTCCTTTACCAAGACAAGCTCCATCTGAGAGCTGAGCTCAGCTTGTGGAATAGCTTTTTCTGTTTTATTTTTACTCCTGTATCCAGCTTGTATTTGTTAGATGTCCTCTCCTTCCATTAGTAAGCATTGATATTGTCACTTACCTATCAAGATAAAAAGCCTTCTAATCTGTTTCTTAAAAGACCTGTTTCTCTTCTCTTCTGCATCACTGCTGGTAACTTCCATTGCCACAAAGAGGCTGTAAAATGTTACCAAGTGAAAATTAAGTTACTGGCAGAGTGCATCTATGACAATTAACACTGCAGCTCTCCAAAGATTAAATAATTCTTTTGCAAGACTGCTTCCTCAAAAAAGAAAGAAAAAATACTATACCAAGAAACAAATTAAAGAAGAAGAAATAAATTGTGAAAAATAGAAGAAAATATTGATCTAATATGCACAAATTAAGGATGATTTAAATTTTATTTAGACTCAGCAAGGTTTCACTCCTCATTAGCTACTTTGGATCTACTGTTAGAGATATAATCTTTTTCAGTTTGATGAGTAGTAACATAACCTCAGCCAATTTAGAACTTCTTCTCATGTTGATAGATGTCTAGATACTTAAGGTCAGCAATGCATAAAATTTACCTATAGATGTTGATGCGTCATAAATCCTTTAATGTATACATTTCTTCGTAACAATTTTGAGACTATAAAAAGGAAGATATATTATCGTATCTCTTAGCAGAGAAAAAACTGCTGGGATAACGAGTTGTTCACTGCTGGATACAAAATAAATAAAACACAATCTGGTTTTGGCTCTAGAAACCTTGCAATACTCTGGAATGGAATGAAGGGTGCACACAGTTTATTCAGACAAAAATTTAATTGGCTTCCATGTCTTTTAATGATTGTGCAGTAAACCTTAAACTTGAATTACTGTTATGCCAGTCTCTAAAATGGGAAGATTAATCTGACAAAATACAGATGTATGCAGCGGGATCACCTTATGAAGCCTTTGCAATCAATACAGAGAACTGGAAAGTTTAACTCAATCAATAGAATCATAGAACAGCCCAAGTTGGAAGGGACCTCGAAAGATAATCTGATCCAACCTTCAAGATCCAATTTCTTTCATCTTAAGCTAGATGTCAGAAATAAGTCAGATAAATCTCACCCTAAAATTGTCTCATGTTCTCCACTGCAGTGCTGAATACCAGCACAACTGCTACTTACACCCTATGAGACTAATATAGTTTTAATATTACAAAAAAAAATTAACTGCAGAAGATTACAGTCTATTTATATTACCTTAAATTTCCATAATTAATGCATCTCCCAACTTAACAAAAAAAACCCCAATTTGTTATTTTTAAATTTTGTTAATGCTTGCAAAAATTTTGTTTAAAGCAACAGTGGATAGTCATGCTGGAAGTTCCTCAAAACAGGAAGTCCCCATGGCAATATTTGAAACATTAAAACTTCATTTTCCTTGTGAAAAGACTATTTGAGCATTTTTTTAATGCTATAATAAGTTTTCCCAACAGAAAATGAAGCTTTTAAGCTTTACTAAAACATTAATGGGGGCTTTCTACACAGAGATATGTAGTCCAAACTTTAGATGGAAGAGTTTGATTCTCCGTGGACTTGTATGTTAAGATTCACTTACAGTTTCAGTGGAGTACTTTTACACTTTTCACAGAATCAAAGAATCACAGAATCATAGAATCACAGAATCACAGAATGGTTGCTGTTGGAAGGGACCTCTGGACATCATCTAGTCCAAACTGCCTGCTCAAACAGCATCATCTAGAGAACATTGCACAGGATTGCACCCAGGCAGGTTTTAAATATCTCCAGAGGAGACTCCACAATGTCTCTAGGCAACCTGTTCCCTTGCTCTGTCATCCTCAGAGTAAAGTATGTTTTCCTCATATTAATATGTAACTTCCTGTATTTCAGTTTGTGCCTGTTGCCTCTTGTCCTGTTGCTGGGAACCACTGAAAATAGTCTGGCCCCATCCTCTTGACACCCACCCTTTAGAGTTTTGTATATGTTGATAAGATCCTCTCTTATTCTTCTCTTCTCCAAGCTAAACAGGCCCAGCTCTATCAGTCCCCTAATAATCTTCATAGTCCTCCACTGGACTCTCTTCAGGAGTGCCATGTCTCTCTTGTACTGGGGAGCCCAAAATTAGACACAGAACTCCAGATGTGGCCTCACCAGCGCTGAGTAGAGGGGGAGGATCACCTCTCTCAGCCTACTGGCAACACTCTTTCTAATTCATCCCAGGATACCATTGGACTTCTTGGCCACAACAGCATATTGGTGGCTCATGGTGAACTTGTTGTCTACCAGGACTCCAAGGTCATTTCCTGTAGAGCTGCTTTCCAGAAGGTCAACACCCAGCCTGTCCTGGTGCCTGGAGTTCTTCCTCACTAGGTGTTAGGACCCTGCACTTCCCTTTGTTGAACTTCATGCGTTTCCTCCCTGCTCAACTTTTCAGCCTGTCCAGGTCTCTCTGAATGGTAGCACAGTCTTCTGGTGCACCAGCCACTCCTCCCAGTTTTATATCATCATCAAATTTGCTGAAGGTGCACTCTGTCCCTTCATCCAGGTCACTGATGAATAAGTTAAACAATATTGGACCCAGTACTGACCCCTGGGCAGCAATGCTAGCTGCAGGCCTCCAAATAGACTCTGTGATCACAACTGTCTGAACTCTGTCAATCAACCAGTTCTCAGTCCACCTCATCATCCACTCATCTAAACCACATTTCCTGAATTTACTTATGAGGATGTTATAGGAAAGAGTCAAAAGCCTTGCTAAAGTCAAAGTAGACAACATCCACTGCTCTCCTCTCATCCACCCAACCAGTCATTCCATCATCGAATTTAGTTAATTCTACTGACAGGCTTGTAGTTTCCTGGGTCCTTGTTTTGCCCTTTTTGAAGACTAGAGTGGCATTGGCTTTCTTCCAGTCATCAGGCACCTCCCCTGTTCTCCATGACCTTTCAAAGATGATAGAGAGTGGCCTAGCAATAACATCTGCCAGCTCCCTCAGCAGTCATGGGTGCATCCCATTAGGGCCCATGGATTTGTGGGTGTCGAGTTCACCTAAATGATCTCTAACCCAATCCCTAACCAAGGGGAAGTCTTCTTTCTCCGGACTTTCTCTCTTGTTTCCAGGCTCTGAAATTCCTGAGGGCTGACCTTAAGAGTAAAGACTGAAGTAAAGGCAGCATTCAGTAACTCTACCTTCTCTGTATCCTTCGTCACCGGGGCACCCACCCCATTCAGCAGCGTGCCTATATTTTCCTTAGTTTTCCTTTTGCTACTGATGTATTTGAAGAAGCTCCTCTTGTTGTCTTTGATAGGTAGTGCAATTATATTTCATATATTCTTCAAGGATACTTTTCACAGTAAAAAAAAAGTTTTTTATGTAGCTCAGACCCAAGCTTTTTTGCTGTAATCACTTGTTATTGTGTAAGTCAGTATAAAATATTACCAAGGACAAATGTACCATTTCATAGTGTCTTTGAATTCTTTGAAAAACTACAGAAGATACAGAGTAGAAAACAATGAGGTCCTAAGCCAGTAAATTTGAATCTTGTTTCCCTTATATCTCCGGTCTGAGCAAAAATACTCTTCCCTTGCATAAGTGTAATTGAGAGGAAATTCACATATTTTAATACAGAATAGAAAAGCACCAGATCTGTGAAGATGTTGACTACTGCAGATACTCAGACAGCATTTTAATTATGCCAGATTAACTAAAGAATTGCAGCAGAAAGATAAAAAATATTATTTCATTAGTCATCCCATTCTCATTGCTGCCCTGCACTAGAATCTGTGTAGGAGGAAATCATGTTTTCAGCTGTGTATACCACAGTTTTCTACTTGTGGTCCTTTATCTACGGTGGTCCTGGAAATGCTTCTAAGCGAACTTAGGGCAAGTGTCTGGGAATAGAAATTCCACATATCCTCTACAGTAAGTAAAATATATTTCTAAAATGATCTATGCCACCCAGAAATCAAAAAGGCTTGAAAACTCCTGACACATAATCATGTTCAACATGGTTATGATCAGTGGTGACACTGTGTGCATGCCTACAGTTAGTTTACGTGGTATGCTCTTTCCTGAATCCGAGTCCTAATCAGTCACAATGCCTAACATTGATGCATCCTCAGGCTCTGTTTTGACAATTGCATATTATGTCTATTAATAAAGCAACACTAGGGGTAGAGGGCATGCTATGTAGCACATGCCATGTCCCTAGAATGTACGGCTCCAGCTGCAGTGCCCCAAAGAATCCTTGTTGTGTTTTAAACCCAGCTAGCAGAAAACACCACATAGCTGCTCTCTCGCCCTCCCCCTTCCCAGAGCTGAGAGGGAGAATTAAAAGGGCAAATGGAAGAGACTTGTGGCCTGAGATAAGAAGAATTTAATAACTAAACTACAATAAAATTGAAAATAACTATTATAACAATAATGACAATGATAATAATTATTGTAATGATAATGATAATAATAGTGATAATAACAATATACAAATATACAACCAAAAATACAAATGAGTGATACACAGTGCAACTGCTCACCACCCAATGACCAAGGTTCAGCCTGTTCCTGGCTACTTATCCTGGAGCAGAGAGAGTCCTGAAACCACAATCCTGGAAAAGATATAAGAAGCCAAGAATCTGAGAGAGTGAGAACCAATGGAAAGAGAGAGAGACAACCCTGAGAGAGAGAAGAAACTTCCAGACAGATCCTCATCTATATACTGGACATGGCATGCATGATATGGAACAGATCATTCGCCAATTTGTGTCTCAATCTTAAACTGAAGTTATAGTCCTAAACCAGTAATTGTGGGCTCTCCTTCCTCCCAGCTTCTCCTGCACCTGCAGACACTGGCACAGCAGAGAGGCTGAAAAGTCCTTGACTGTCCTGGCAGCAACTATAAACATCAGTATGTTATCAGCCTTCTTCTCAGCACAGATCCAAAACACAGCCTCTCACTAGCTACTATGAAGAAAGTTAACTCTGTCCAAGCCGAAACCAGGACAGTTCTCATACTGCAACCCTGAGGTTCCAAAAGGTTCACAGTAATTGGCTTGGGAACTCAAATGTCCACAGTGGTGCTGTACAGCGTCAGCAACAAGTGTGATTAAATGCACAAACCTAAAACTGGACTAACATGATGCTGGAAAAGACTTGATCTTGTTGGATGTGGATGCCCTTTCTTGTTGGATGTGGATGCCCTTTTTGCTTTGAATTATTTATACAGCTGGAACTATTATAACCAGCTAACTCTTCTACATAGAAGTCAGAAGGAATGAGCTTAGTGTCTAGTTAAATCATTGTCTAGTGCACCATCTAGGTTTCAGAACACAGACTAACAGACTAACATTGACTTCAAAATTACAATTTATCACATTGCACAACCAGAATGACAGGCTAGCATCATTAAAGGGAAAAAAAGAAAACCAGCAAGACTGTAGCCTGCCACTAGGTCAAGTAGCTCTTTTTTTTTTTTTAATAGTTTCCATCTAAGTAGTTGATCTTTCTGACCCAAAGATGTGAAGCTCCTTATGAAGATGGAGACAAACCAATAGGGAGTAAGCAATTGATCAGCAAAATGAAATAAATCCCTTAAAAAAAAAGGACTTTTGTGTTGCTTTCGATATTACGAAACTATGCTAACTACTTTAGAACCCATTTTTCTCTTACTGTAGTAAACAGGAGAATTCACATTAGCTTTTGAAAGCATAACTTTGTCTCATCTCCTATATTTTTTGAGAATAAAATAATTTAGTTCTTTGCATATCTGCTGTTTTCCAGTGGGATAAGGCTTTATTATGGAAAGTTTTGAAATTAACTTATTTCCATGAGACTGGTGATGAATATACATATCTGTATGCCTAACAGCTAACTCTATGAAGACATATTTGATTCTTCACTCTTTTACACCAAATGGTAAGAATAAGAAAATTTGTTGAAATAAACAACATAGTGCCAACATAAAACTGACATAGCAGAGAATCATAACCTCTCGGACTTTAATGGATAGCCACTTACCCTGTTAAGGGTAAATTATGATTTATGTTGCAATTACGATTTAGGAGCCTTTCCCATTTTGTTTTGTATTAGTGCAAATGACAAAAAAGAGTGAAGGACAAGGCAGAATGAGAACATGATCTAGTGAGCAGCTCTCTTGTGTTCATCCATTTCTTGCTGTTTAAAACCTCCCACAGTCTGCACACGGTGCACATGCCAGAGATTGTTCCTCACTGTTCCTCACACAATGGAAAGTTCAGTGATTCTTGCTGGTTAGTAGACCATACCACTTCCTGATTAATGTCCAGTGAGCATTACATCTTAAAATTAGTCTGGGGGACAAAACTTTCATCATCTCTGGAGGTTACCTGAGCAGGTCAACTTCCTGCTCAAAGCAACTTCAACATCAAATTTAGGTCAGGTTTCTCTGTTTGGAGTCTTTGGAGAATTCATTGAGATGCCTGGTTTTCTGTGTCAGATCCCCAGTGATGATGCTAGACAGTACCAGACCTACAACCGACCACAAGGAACACCACTGACAGCTGGCTTGGAATAGCTGACTGCTACACTTTGAGCACAGTTAGTTTTTCACCCACTCCGGGTGCAAGTCCATATTGCCTCATCTTTGCTACCAAAATGGAATAGCAAGACACCAAAAGTCTCACTAAAGTTAAGATAAAATGCAGCAATTCTCTTTGTCCAGCCATTTCATCAACATTCACCCTGGTCAGGCACTATTTTTTCCTTCGATAGTCTGGCTGTTCCAAGCCATCTTCTGGCACTTAATGTGCCTGGAATGGCTTCCAGATGATTTAGTCTTTAATTATGTTGAGCTGACCAGCTTGCAGTCCTCTAAATCCTCCCAGTGCCCTCTTTGAAGATGAATATGATGTGCATTTTTGCATGCACCAAGGTCTCTCCTCAATTACCACAGTGATGTCTGTCAGCTTTCTCAGAATCCTTGAATATAGTCCACTCGTCCCCATGGACTTGTGCATCTCCAATTGCTTAAGAATCCACCACCCGATCACAGAATCATAGAATCATTAAGGTTGGAAAAGACCTCAAGGATCATCAAGTCCAACTCAACACCACCTAACTCACTAAACCATGTCCCTAAGAACCACATCTACACGTTTCTTGAACACCTCCAGGGATGGTGACTCCACCACTTCCCTGGGCAGCCTGTTCCAATGTCTGATCACTCTTTCAGTGAAGAAATTTTTCCAAGTATCCAGCCTAAACCTTCCCTGGTGTAACTTGAGGCCATTTCCTCTTGTCCTATCACTTGTTACTTTAGAGAAGAGGCCAGCACCCACCTCACTACACTCTCCTTTCAGATAGTTCTAGAGAGTGATAAGGTCTCCTCTCAGCTTCCTCTTCTCTAGACTGAACAACCCCAGCTCCCTCAGCTGTTCCTCATAAGATCTGTGCTCCAGAACCTTCACCAGCTTTGTTGTCCTTCTATGGACCTGCTCCAGCACCTCACAGAATCACAGAATCACAGAATCACAGAATGTTAGGGATTGGAAGGGACCTCGAAAGATCATCATCATCAGGGAGACTGAGAAGGACCTCAATGTCCTTCTTGTGGTGAGGGGCCCCAAACTGAACACAGGATTCAAGGTGCGGCCTCACCAGTGTCGAGTACAGGGGCACAATCACTTCCCTAGTTCTGCTGGCCACACTATTTCTGACACAGGCCAGGATGCCGTTGGCCTTCTTGGCCACCTGGGCACACTGCTGGCTCATGTTCAGCTGGCTGTCAACCAGCACCCCCAGGTCCCTCTCTGCTGGGCAGCTTTCCAGCCACTCACCCCCAAGCCTGTAGCGTTGCAAGGGGTTGTTGTTACCAAAGTGCAGGACCCGGCATTTGGCTTTATTGAACTTCATACAAGTGGCCTCAGCCCATCGGTCCAGCCTTTTCAGATCCCTCTGCAAAGCCTCCCTACCCTCCAGGAGGTCTGATACTCTTCTTCCGTTGATGCTGATACTTCTCTTCCCTGAACTGCCCAGCTGAGCACAGGAATCTGGGGGGCTTGAGACCAGCCCTTGTCAGCAAAAACTGAGGCGGAGAAATATCACAGCTTTTTCATTGGCCCTCATTATTAGGTTGTCACATCTATTCATCAGAAGGCCCGCAGTATACTCAGTGTTCCTTTTCCTGATGGTGTACCTAAAGAAGTCCTTGTCTTTCACAGACTCTTCCCAGCTTCAGCTGAAATTGAAATTTGCCTTTTCTTAATTTCATCGCTGCCTGCAATGGTCAATGCTTCCATATTCCTCTGAGATATTCTGTCCCCACTTTCTCCTATCATAAGCTTCCTTTCTTATGTCTGAACCCAGCCTGGAGTCCCCTGTTTGGTAAAGTTGGCCTTTTGTTGTACTGGCTTAATTTCATACACATTGAGATGAACCATTCTGGTGCTTTGAGGAGGTTATCTATTACAAAGACCCTTACAGTTCTGGAAATAAGGACACAGTTGACACTATCACTGCTTATCCACACTGAGGGTTACAAACTATTCTCACTTAAAAGCTAAAGTAGAGAAAAAAACCCAAAACACAGGTTATTCATAAAACATGGAAAACAAAACTGAGTGTAACTAAATGTTAGTGTGACGTAAATCAGGAAAGAATTCTTAGTCAGGCTGTTTCAGGGATCGTTCTGGTTTGGAAGAATCTCATGTAGGAAAACCTAAATCCTGTTCTATTCGTAACTCTTGAGCTATTTGAAATATCAGTGCACTGAATTAGTCTTTCTGATCCAGATCTCCAAGTTCTTCCCCTAACTAATCTTTCTTTTTGTTGGATCTTATCTCTGATTTTCTCTCACACCTGCCACCACTGATATCAACCCCAATACCTCACATGACAACCACAGCAGAATGCCTGTAGACCTCTTTCAGTGGAGTATGAATTAAAGATCTCTTTCAAGACCCGGAAATCCCTTTTTTTTCTGCAGCACTGTAAGGTATTAGCTACGTAAGGTAGCAATTGCTGTGATTATATTTTAATTTTTTTTATGATGTTACATCAGAGTTCTAGCTCTAGATGACTAACCAAGTTACCTCACCGTGATATCCCATCCATTCTGTCACAGCCTTTGCTACCTGCCTTGTTTATTACTCTGTAAGTCCTTTTCCAAATCTCTGTATGAACTTCTTGGTTCATGAATCACTTCTATTAATTTTTATGAGGCTTTCCACAAAAAAACAAACAAAAAAGGTAGCAGATGTATATTGACAGATAATCTCACAATAGTATTCCTGGGAGCCCTCAGATTCCTTATAGGATGGTTAAATTAATATTCACTAAGGGCAATTTTCTCACACCTCACTTCGACTTTTCCTTGTCTGAAAAGTAGGCATCTGACCCAAGCGGGATGACTCAGTGTGACACTGTCCTATACACAATTTGTCTTTTCATAAAAATGCCCAAAGGAATAAAAATGGACTGGCTGAATAAGCTTGTGTTTAGGCTTGAGGAAAAAAGGCTTCCCACAGCCCCTCCCCAGCTTCTAGGACAGAGACAGAAACTACAAGATATTTGTTTGAAAAAGCTTATCTGTTGGATTTAACTTTTTTTTCAGTTTTAAAAATTTTATTGTGTAAATGGGATTTCAAGGTAAGGGATTTGCATAAAAATTATATGATGCATGCATCCCACAGAGGGATGTTAAGAAATGAAAATTAAGAAGGCTTTAATGTACTCTGTACCAGCTAGATGCAGCCAATTGTTGTAGTTTATACAACACAGCTCATTCACCACCCCCTCCCGGGTATGGGGGAGAGAATTAAAGGGGTAAAGGGAAAAGAGACTCATGGGTTGACATAAGAAAAATGTAATAACTAAACTACAAAAGCACTGAAACTAATTATAATGATGGCAATAATAACGATAATAGTAATATATACAAATGACGGATACACGGTGATACCACTCACCACCCCTTGACCAAGGCTCAGCCCATTCCTGGCCAATGATCCCAGGGCAGGAACAGTCCCGAAACCGTGATCCTGCAATGAAGACAAGAGCCTGAGCATCTCAGAGCTGACCAGGGAGGGAAATGACCCTGGGAGAAGGACCACCTGGAGACACCTGACCAGGAAAGAGAGCTGATCTGGAGCAAGAGAGCTGACCCGGACAAAGAGCAACTTCTGGAGAAGGTCCTTACCTATATACTGAGCACAGTGTGCATGATATGGAATAGACTATTGGCTAATTTGGATCTCAATGCTAAACCTAATGTCAAATCCTAGGCTAGTAATTGGGACCGTGATCCCTTCCAGCTTCTCCTGCACCTGCAGACACGGGCACAACAGAGAAGCTGAAAAGTCCTTGACTGTCCTGGCAGCAACGATATACGTCAGTGTGTTATCAGCCTTCTTCTCAGGATAAATCCGAAACACAGCCTCTCACTAGCTACTATGAAGAAAATTAACTCTGTCTCATTTGAAATCAGGACACCAAATGTACTGGTATGTCATACCAACCACAAAAAGTTCAGCGGTGGTATTGTCATCATGATCATGTCTGTGATCTTAGGTATTTAATAACTTACAGACAAGTGAAATTATATTTATAACTATTTCCCTGTGTACAGGTAAATAACAGCCTAGTGTATTTTTTTCAGAAAAAAATAAATGTGTTTAGATACTGAGATCCAAATCTCAAAATAGCATTACTAAGACAGTTGATTAGTGTCTTTCCTATTAAATGTAGTATGCAATTAAAAAAACCCTAAACCCACACAAAGATTCCCCTTTGCCAAGTAAGACAGGAACTGTAACAAATGGAATACCATGTGCAGTAACTTCTACATAACCTCTTAGATATATTACCAAAAACCTGAAGACTGCAAAATAGGCTACAGGAGAAGCACCGACACAGTTCATGTGAAAGCTTCGCTTGCATTCTAGGCTCTTTCAGTACCCAACAGCAGAGAGAGGAGTAGGGGTACCTTTTCCCTGTAGCTAACAGTTTAAAGAACGTGTTGTAAGAACAAAGAATACCACAGTACAGTAACCACCAATTGCAGAGAATAAGAAAATAGTAAAATCATTGAAGTGGAAGACAAGTGAAGAACATAATAATAGTGACCTCTTCATTAGAAAATCTTGACAAAAGCACTAAGATGTAAAGAGCATTACTTCTATTATATATTGTTTAGTGCACTAAAAATAACTGAAGAATCTGAACAATTCAAGACATTTCCTATATTTGACTACTTATTATTATCCTTGACTTATTACATCTCATTTATGGTTGCCTTTTTTTCCATCTTAAAATAACTTGGTGGGAATGTCTTGCACAAAATGTCGTTGCAGTTTTCTTCTTTTCTCTTTTTATTTTTTTAAGGATTTTTGATTTGATGTTTTGTTTTGATGTGTTCCCTAGGTTGATGACACACCATCAATTATTGCTACATTTGTTTTTTAAACAACAAATACATCGACTTCTCAATCTTTTAGGAAAATTTAAGTGATAATACAGGACTATATCTCTATTCCAGTGGTTTCTCAGACGTAATAATTTACGATAATTTAGTTTAGCTGTACATCCTAATGACAGATAGTCAATTTTTCACAAAACAATGGAGGACCCAAAGTGTATGAAATAAAAGTCCCATTTACAAATCACAGTTCTATTTAAAGTAGGGCAGCGATTTTATAGCATAATACAGCTATTTTATAGTGCACCTTGTCTTGAAGAGCAACTTCAGAGTTGTTGAGACAGAGGCCAAATTTTGCCTTCAGACACCCACGTGCTTTTCCCATTGAATTAACTGTGAAAAATCATGTGGGTTTTTGAAGGAATGATTGGCCCAAATAAATGAATCTCAATTTCTTTTTGATAAAGGGTCAACATGGACCCATGTCATGGTTTAGAAAGGCCTGAGGGACAGTCCTTTGTTAAACACCTGGTGGGCTGAGGCAGGGACAGGGAGGGTTTCACTCACCACTCAGGGTCACAGGCAAGAAACGACCTGGGAAGAATAAGAAAACAACTGACTTTATTAACTATTTACAACAAGAAGCAAGATACTTAGAGAGAAAAACCACATCTTAAAAGGCACTTCTCCCCCACCCTTCTCTTCTTCCCAAAGCCCGAAGGCTTTGTTCTGTACCTTCTCCCCCCACCCCGGCAGTGCAGTGGGGCAGGGAATGGGGGTGCAGTCAGTTCACCACTCCTTCCTCCTCAGGGGAGGCCTCCCCCCAGTCTTTCCCGGCTGCAACGTGGGGTCCCTTCTCACAGGAGAGTCCTTCTCAAGAACTACTCTGGCATGAGTCTTTTTCCACATGGGGCCACAGTCCCTCAACGACTGCCCGGCTCTGGAGTGGCCTTCTCCAAAATTCCTACGTGGGGTCCTCCATGGCTGCATCTTCTCATGGGCTGCACCTTCTCATGGGCTGCACCAAGGGACAAAACGTGCTTCACCATAAAATCTTCACCATGCTGCAGGGGAAATGACGGAAGCGTTTCTCTGCTTCTTGCCTCCTTCCTCTGACCGGAGTGTCATGCAGTCCTTCCTCTCAAAATCTCGCTTATCTCTCCACCACAGGCCTTCATCGGCTCCCAAGGAAACTGGCTCTTGGGCGATCCATGGCGGAGTCTTGGGCTATGGCAGGTTGGTTTGCAGAAGCCAGGCAGGCAGCTGGACAGCCGGACCGGCCCACCTGAGCTGGGCCCTGCCTGGGGCTGTGCCAACCCATTGTTCCATGCCCCCTCTTCAACATGTTATTCGCAGAGGCGCCGATTGGCTCAGCCCTGGCCTGGGATGGGCCATCTTGAAGCTGGAAAACTTCCGCTGTTTCTTACAGGAGCTAGATCGGTCATACTCCTTCCCCAGCTCTCCTCCGCACCCCCCCCCCCCCCCCCCCC
>WKFP01013933.1:565810-597850 GCA_011057875.1 Pterocles orientalis
AATGACTTCTGCCATCTCCCTCAGCACCCGCGGGTGCATCCCATCAGGACCCATGGATTTATGGGTGTCCAGATTACTTAATTGCTCCTTAACCCAGTCTTCATCTACCAGAGCAAACTCCTCCTTTGTTCTGACTTCCTCTGGGGCTACAAGGGTACGGGACTCTTCAGGAAAGCCTCCGGCAGTATAGACAGAGACAAAGAAGGCATTCAGTAACTCTGCCTTTTCTGTATCATCTGTCACCAGAGCACCCACCTCATTGATCAGTGGGCCAACATTGCCTCTGGTGTTAGCCTTGTCTGCAATGTATTTGAAGAAGCCCTTGCTATTATCCTTGACCCCTCTGGCAAGGTTTAATTCTAAGGAGGCCTTAGCTTTCCTAGTTGCCTCCCTACACTCTCTGACAACATTCTTATATTCCTCCCAAGTGGCCAGCCCCTCCTTCCATGATCTATAGACCCTCCTTTTACATTTGAGTTTGCCCAGAAGATCCCTGTTTAACCATGCAGGCCTCCTGGCACCCTTCCTTGACTTCCTACCCGTTGGGATGCACCGATCTTGAGCTTCGAAGAAGCACTCTTTGAACGCTAACCAACTATCTTGGGCCCCTTTACCTTCAAGTAGCCTGTCCCACGGGATTTTCCCTAGCAACTGCTTGAAAAGGCTGAAGTTGGCCCTACTGAAGTCCAGCGTTGCTATTCTGCTCAGGATTCTATTACGGCCACATGAGATCCTCAACTCCACCACCTCGTGGTCACTGCAACCAAGGCTGCCCTCAACCTTTACCTCTTCAACCAGACCCTCCTTATTCATGAGAATAAGGTCTAGCAGCGCTCCTCTCCTAGTTGGCTCCTCCACCATTTGCATCAGGAAGTTATCATCAATGCACTGGAGAAACCTCCTGGACTGCGGATGGCTGGCTGAGTAGGCCTTCCAGAAAATATCAGGGTAGTTAAAATCACCCACAATAACCAGGGCCTGTGACTGCGAGGCTGCTACCAGCTGCCTGTAGAAGGCCTCGTCGACTTCCTCATCCTGATCCAGTGGCCTGTAATAGACACCCACAACAGTATCACCCATGCCAGCCTGTCCCTTAATTCTCACCCACAAACTCTCAACTCGCTTGTCACCCACCCCTGGACAGTACTCAGTACATTGAAGTTTTTCTCTCACACAAAGAGCAACTCCCCCCCCTCGCCTTGCTGGCCTGTCTTTCCTGAAAAGGGTATAGCCACCCATGACTACATTCCAGTCATGTGAGCTGTCCCACCATGTCTCTGTAATTGCCACCAGGTCATAATCTCCTGACCGAACACGGATTTCTAACTCCTCCTGCTTATTCCCCATGCTGCACGCATTTGTGTACAGGCATTTCAGGGAGCGAGCTGAGCGCGCCGGTTTCACCCTAGGAGGGTGGGAGGACCCCCGGTCCTTATCAACACTAGAGCGCTGCCCCACTGTTGCACCTCTGTATTAGAAAGCACATTTTAGCAATTAGAGACATGGGAGGAAGCTAGGGAAACTGCTTTAGACACTCCTTCTGGAATATTTGTGGAAAACAGGCTGAGGAAAGAAGGATACTTTGAAACACGGGGAATATATTAAATGATTGTATTGTTGACTGCAGAGTTACATAGGAGGAAAGGAGAAATAAAGCAAATTGTGTTGAATATGCAGGAAAAACTTGGTTGGCGTTTGGTCTAGTACACAAAGAGTGTGTAGGGCACATGAGATCAAAAAACAGACTTCATCAATTCAATGGCTCATTGAATTAATTCTGCTGGTCACTGTGCTTACCTTGGGTATTTGTAGTATTTGAACATGCGGTAGCTTTATTTCTCACTGTTCTAAAGAAAAAAAAAACCACAACAAAATATTACCTGTATTTCTGTCCACAACTTCTTTTTTTCTTTTTTAATCCATGCTTAATTCACAGTAAACTCTGGATCTAGTTTTCTGATTTCTTGTGTTTTCTGCCTTTTGGTCCTGAATTTCATGCTATCAGTCTGTGTATTTGTCTGCATTAGTGCTCTTGTGTTGTTGTTTTACTTCTTCAGTTTAGATGCCTTTTCTATCTGTACACTTTATTTAGTGTTAAATTATTGTGAGAAACAGATATCTACTACTGTCACAGTGGAATCAGTCCCATCATTAATTATTTGTTTCAGAATTCTAGATTCTAAATCAGAAATTTGAGCATATAATTCTGGCTTGCTTCTTCATTTCATTTGAAAACAAACAAACAAACAGGCCAAACCCAAACAAACACTTGAATCTCAAGGAGACAAAAACTCTTTAAATGCCCTTATCGGCTGCTTGAATGTTTCTAGTTTTGCTTGATTCTTCTCCTTCTTATTCTCTTCCCACTGACAGTTCTATGTAGAGATTGAATTCTTACATTCATGCTTCCAGGCATAGGTACAGTTTCTTCTCTGGAAAGTCAACATTGTCCTTGACATGGGTTTCTTGCTCTGGTTTTGTCCACTGTTTCTTTGCATCTTCTAGGTCAGGGAGGAACTCACCATGTTTCATATACCAACTGCTGTGCTAAAAAATGAAAAGCATTCATGCTTGTAAAAATAAACTGTTTCCTTATTAAGGGACAGAATTTATGGTAGTCTGCTATGACAGTCTAGCCAGTTCCATGAGCCATTTTAGAGATCCCATGAGCTGGAGACTTGGATATTTGAGAAGTGTCAATGTATTAACAGTTCCAGCCAAGAAACCTTATGAAATATAATTGCCTTAATAAAATGATACAGATATTTCTCTGTCCATGCTCAAGTTCTGATTTTTGTACTCTTTCCAAAAATTATCCTCTGTACTTGCTGAGAAATTAGTTTAAAAATGCTTCTAGAGAGAAGCAATTTCTTACCTTTTTTTTTTTTTACATGCTTCTGACCAACTCACTTTGACCACTTTTTTCATTTGTCTCATAAGGGAAGAAGTGTTGGTTTTGTTTTTTCTTCCAGTATCTTCCATTTTTTCCCACACTCTAAGCTTGAGATCAGAAGTTTTTAAGTTTAGCCAATTGGAACAAGTACCTCCACTGTGGATGACCATATCTCAGAATGTGTTCCAGTTCATATATTCTCAAGTATAAACAGAAAAAACACATAATCACAGATGATGAAGTTAAAGTAAAAATAAATCAGGAAAATGTCTGTGTGCTCTCGAACTGAAATGACAATGCTACTGTTCAGTTCATACAACTATATGCATTGGATGGACAAATTTGAATTCTCTTTGCTCAGCTCTGCTGCGTAATGCAGAAACTTATTCAGGAAAAAAAAAAAACCAAACCCAAAACATTAAACAAAGAAAAAGCATGTTCTTTTCCATTTTGAACAAGTCAAACTAATGAGTTGTATTTGTGAAGATAAACAAGATGTTCTCCTTTCAGTAAAGAAGGTTAAGAGTTGTGAAATTTTTAAAAATATATATTACAGGAGTATAGAAAATCACAATCTTTCGTTACTGAGAGATCTTTTTTTTTTTTTAAATTTTACGCAACAAACACCAGACAGTTTTCAAAATGGCCTGTTTTCAAACCTCCAGTTTTCTGCTCCAAACTGATATAAGAATTCTACAAAGTAGGATATCCTTTAAATCTGACTTGCAGTGTGAGCATCTTCATCTTTTCTATTCTGCAGTAAGAAAACAGGATAATTACCTTGTAATTCTTTGTCATAATTAAGAACCAGAAATATTAACCCATCTTTGGAGAGGTTAGCTGTTCCTCTAAATGAAGGGTAAGAAAAATTAAATTAACATCTGGGAATGAGGTGTACAATGAGTAACACACATTTTTTGTGTCTCCCTTTGCAGCTTCATGTTAACAGGTTTCTAAGGATTAGTGGTGGATTAGCCATGCTGAAAGTTAGAACATTTTTCAGCTGAAAAATCCAAATAGTTATACAAAGAATGGATTATCCTTCTAGTCTAGATGGGGGAATCTGGTTGATGATGGTTTTCCTTAGAGGTCTAAGCATGTTCCATGAAAACAATAAAAATTGTAATGCAGTATACTAGAAAAAAAAAAAAATCAATAGAAGCATTTAACCATGAAGATGTTTCCACACTTTATCATAGAAATACTGAAGAAAGTATCAGTAATTCAGTGTCAGTGAAGTCAATGGTGTAAAAGATAACTATAGAATTTTTTCTTTTATTTTTCAAACTGATTAATTTGGTTTAAAGTCTTTATTTTCTAACCCTCTGAGATAAAATTGATAGAATCTGAGCATATTATACTCCATTGTGTAGTAGCAAGTAACCAAACAGAAGCGTTCATCCCCTATTCTTTAAAAACTTAATCCAGGATGTCACTGAGGTTACCAAGATTTCTGCTTCCACAGGGATAGGGCAAAACCCTTTCTCACTTCGTGTATATGCTCCAGAAGGATGTCAAGTTCTCCTACAGGATCAACAACTAAAAGCGCACAGTCATACTCCTACACGAAGTTCAACTGTAGAGCTAACAAACTCGGTATGACTTGCCACGTTCTTGTCACTAATCCTTATGAGTGTTGTACAATGACTACTTGTCTGGCTCTTCTCAGAAGAGGAAGGGAAATGTACTTTTGAATTTCACATCTGCATGTTTAATCCTTACGCTTATAAAAAAGGATTTCCCTTTATCACTGTGAAAAGCTGTCCTCTGCATCCTAGCCATAGGTCAGTGTTTTCACAGTCCTTCATTCCACTGTATCTGACAGGCCAGGATGCAAGCTCTAGCACTCAGAGAAACAACATAAAAATTGTCCAAGGAGCTCACCACTGACATAGGAACAAAAAGCATCTGACTTGTGTATCACTTTAAGTAATAGTGAAAGCCTTTCTTAGGCTGCCTACAAAAAGATTCAGCTTTGCTGTTCAAGTGGGACAGAAGATTATAAAAAAATCTTTAGTCATAGAACTGTATCTTAGTTGACATAGACCACAGTGTTGACTAGACTGAAAAACCCTATGCAAAACTGATGGGTAATCATTTCACAGAATCATAGAATGGTTTGGGTTGGAAGGGACCTTAAATATTGAGTTCTAGACTTTGAAAAACAGTCTATGCAAACAACAGCTTCCAAAACTTCCAGAAAACCTGCACTATTTCAACTTTTCCAGTAATGCCCTGGGAGACTAGAAAGGGCCACATTTTAGTTGGTCTTTCACTAGAAACCTGTCTGATCAAAGGAGAAAGTAAAGAAAACATCTTAAATAAATCTGTATTGTAAAGAACATTCCACCCTTCCCTCCCTCCTCCACCCACCCCCTCCAAATTTACAATCATTTTTCTGACAACAGTGTTTATGTACTTGAAAAGAGATTACTGTATGGAACAATTAAATAAAAATCACAAATTTGATTCAAGAAAAAAATGTGAAGTATCCATTTTCTTTCCTTTAAGTAAAGAAATTTAGTGAGCTACATGGTTAAACAAACCAATCAGATGGATGAGTGATTCGAGCTGTTTCAATTTTAGGAACTCAATCCACAGGCAATAACTGTTCTGTAAAATAGATGACTAACTATCTGGTTTGGCCGTGCTCTTGACATGGATTTAAGATGCAACCAGATCATGCTCTGCCCTTCTGTTTCCAGGAAAAGGAAACTTTGTGGGCTGAAAGAGCCAAGGCACCTACAGAATTATAATAGAATCATAGAATGGCCTGGGTTGAAAAGGACCTTAAAGATCACCTTGTTTCAACCCCCCTGCTGCAGGCAGGGTTGCCAACCACTAGAGCAGCCTGCCCAGGGCCCCATCCAGCCTGGCCTTGAATGCCTCCAGGGATGGTGCATCCACACCTTCTCTGGACAACCTGTTCCAGTGCCTCACCACACCCTGAGTGAAAAATTTCTGCCTAATATTCAACCTAAATCTCCCCTCTCTTAGTTTAAAACCGTTTCCCCTAATCCTGTCACTATCCACCCTGTAAATAGTCTTTCCCCCTCCTGTTTGTAGGCTCCTTTCAAGTACTGGAAGGCTGCAATGAGGTCTCCCCGGAGCCTTCTCTTCTCCAAGCTAAACAAGCCCAGTTCCCTCAACCTTTCTTCATAGGAGAGGTGCTCCAGCCCTCTGATCATCTTTGTGGCCCTCCTCTGGACTCATTCCAAGAGCTCCACGTCTTTCTTGTGCTGGGGACCCCAGGCCTGGACACAGTACTCCAGATGAGGTCTCACAAGAGCAGAGTAGAGGGGGAGAATCACCTCCCTCTCCCTGCTGGCCACCCCTTTTTTAATGAAGCCCAGGACATAGTTGGCCTTTCAGGCTGCAAGCACACACTGCTGGCTCATGTCCAGCTTCTTGTCCACCAGGACCCCCAAGTCCTTCTCCCAGTCTATACAAGTACCTGGGATTGCCCCGGCCCAAGTGCAACACCTTGCACTTGGCCTTGTTGAACCTCATTAGGTTCTCATGGGCCCACTTCTCCAGCCTGTCCAGGTCCCTCTGGATGGCATCCCTTCCCTCTGTTGTATCAACTGCACCACTCAGCTTGGTGTCGTCTGCAAATTTGCTGAGGGTGCACTCAATTCCCTCATCTGTGTCGTTGATAAAGATGTTGAAGAGCACTGGTCCCAAGACAGACCCTTGAGGGACACCACTGGTGACCGGCCTCCATCCAGATATAGAGCCATTGACCACAACCCTTTGGTTGCGACCAGCCAAACAATTCTTTATCCATTGAACAGTCTACTATTTCAGAATTCTCTGGAATAGGACTGCAAGATACACAATGTAGTATCTTCATAGTGTAGTCAGGACATAACCTCTCAGGTATCACGAGAATATTAAGTCAGCTTTAAAAGACAAAAATTTTTAGTGCATCTGATTTGCAATTTTGACTTTATGACTGATGCCAAAAATGGGCAAAAGCCAATATCTTTCTTTTATTCAGTAAGAGAGACAGAACATAACACAAACTGACAAAGTCAGTCAGAGGGACATCTGAAAAATAGGCTGCTAGATAAAAGGGAAAATTGAGATAACCTTGTTTAGGTACTTACATGTAAGGAAGTCTAATTTCGTCCATAGCTTAAAAAAGAAAAATCTTCCCTGCAAAATTCATCCTGAACTAAAAAAAAAAAATATTGAGAAAAAAGATTTTCCCTAATAAACCTCAAACTGAACAGTACATTCTGTCTGTTTAGACTGAAAAAATTTCAGTTACTTTATTAATTACTTATTACATAATAATCGTTCTTTCTGTAAAGTTTTCTACTGTAAAAGTTTCCTTGACTTTTGTACATGTTCTCTAGACTTTGTTTATCGTTTCAACCAGACACTGGCACTGTCTCAGAAATCAAAAGAAAGAAACAAAACAAACTAAAAAAAAAAATCCAAACAAAATAAAAGTAGAAACATAAAGATGCAAAGCCAGCAAACACCCAAAAGTGTAGCTTTCTAACTTTAAAGATGTGAAAAAGAAAAAGCTGAAAGAATTATAATAAGGCTGAAAGTTAAAAAGAGCAAAGATGTAGGAATGGAATCTCGAAATGAGACAAAAGAAAGAGAAAGAAAGACCAAACAAGAAAAGTAAATTATCATAGTGAAAATGAAAAGCCTTCCTTCATCTGTCTTAAAAATAGCTACTAATGTTTTGCAGATTAACTTTGGGTTTGTAATTATGGACTTACGGAGAAACGAATGTTGGTGAACTAAACTGCTCACTTAGGGAGTATAGCTAAATCCACGGCATAGCAGAAGCAGCTGTTGCCCATTAAGCTTTGCTTTTTGATGATAAGTGGTAAGAAAGGTTGGGAAAAGGTGACCATTCAGCACTTTTTATTATGAGGTAATGGCTCTGACGATGTTATCAAAATAATTAAAAACACCATCAGTTCCATTCTCTGTGAAGACAATGTTGTTTCCATCTCTCCCTGCTGTCCTAAATTGTATTCACATATGGAGTAATATTGGAGGTTAGGGTGAAAATGGAGCAAATCAGAATTAAAGAAAATTTTGGGCATTACATGTACAGCTTTAGTTCAAAATGGGTAATTCACTGTTCCCACACTACATATTTAAATCAAAAATATTACTCTTGTTCTCATAAAAGGAAAAGTAAACCTTGTTCTCTTTTATGTCTTTGTCTGAAAGCTTTTTCCATATGCTTTTCATAGAAGACATATGAGTCGCCAGCTTTGTCTTTTTAGCCATCCTATATGCAAGGAGAACCTAACATGTCACCTTAATAACAAATATCCTAATATCTTTGTGCTGTGTTACCTTTGGCAGACGAACTTTCACCCAGCCTCTCACTGACTCTCCCACCCCCCAAGTAGGACAAGCAGAGAAAAGAACAGGAATGAGAAAGATTGTGGGTTGAGATAAAGATATTTGATTTTTTACCAATTACTGACATGGGCAAAAAAGACTTGACTTGGGAAAAATCAGTTTATTTTACTGCCAATTAGAATAAATATTTTTTGGCTAGTGGGAAACAAAAAGGCAAACATCGAAACGTCACCGTATTTTCCCCTTCCCCAGGCTCAACCTCAGTGCTTCACTCCTGACTCCTCTACCTCTTCCCTGAGCGGCGCAGGGGGATAGGGAATGGGAGTTGCAGTCAGTCCATAACAGTTCCTCTCTGACACTCCTTCCTTTGCAAACTTTTCCTCTCTTCCATCTTGGGTTCTTCAGGAAAATCTGCTCTGGCATGTGTTGTCCATGGGCTGCAGGGATTATGTCTTCTTCTGTGGAGCACCTCCTCCTCCTCCTTCTCTGACCTTGGTGTTACTTCTGCTGTTTCTCACTCTTTTTTCTCCCCTCTTCCTCTTCTACCTGTCCAGCATTTTCTACCCTCTCTTAAACACTCCTTCCATTTTAAATATGTCACCATCTTGGATGATGGGTTCAGACATGTCCTGTGGTGTGTCCTTTGGAGCCAGATGGAACTGGCCATCTCCAGCTCAGCCTCTTCTCACAGAGGCATCTCTGTAGCCCCCGGATTAAAACACGTTAACACCTGCACCCAGTACAAACTCATACTGGGCCCCAACGGATGTGTGGGTAGTGGAAACCTTAAAATGGAAAGCCTGAATGTAAAGAGCTCATTTACTTAAGGTTTTCAGTACCACAACCATTGATAGAATGACTTGAAGAATGGCACAGAGCTCTGTCCAGAATCAACAGATATTCTGGGTTCAGCAAAGTGTCAGTGATTTACGCTAAATTAACCGAACTAGTTCAGGAAAACTTTTTTTTCCCGCACACAGTTAGCTGAGGTGCCTCATTCAATTTTATAACCTAGTTGATAATATTTATTTTTCTTGCTTGGAACCAGCCATTTCCAAGGATCTCAGTGACTTACACTGGCTTCCAAGAAGAGTCTAGAAATCTCAAAGTTTATTTCTAGTTGTTCAGATATGTCCCAATGTTTGATATTTTGCACATAGCACACAGAGGTGCTGAACTCAAGTGGAATGGGAAAATCAGACCTTTCCAGATCTACAAGGTGTTCTGGAAAACAAGTGAGGCATCGTGTAGTAGCCCTTTATATTCTTTTCTGTGGGGGGCACATTAACAAAGAGACATTTTGACCAAAGAGGAAATTTCCTGCTTCTTAATTGCACTTCAGATTAAGATAAATAAGCATTTTATGGACTTCACTCATACTTTGGAAAATAATGTACCTTTTGCACCTGATGAGAACATCAGACAAGCTTGTGTAGTTTTGACCCTGGCTAGCAGTCACAAAACTACAAAATACCACAAAATACCACAAAACCCACTCTTTCACCCTCCCCACTCCCAGGGATGGGGGAGGGAATTAAAGGTGGAAAGGGAAAAGAGAATTATGGGTTAAGATAAGAATAATTTAATAACTAAACTACAATAATATTTAAAATAAAAATAACTATAATAATAATAGTAATATATACAAATATACAAATATACAAATGAGTGACTTCTTTGCTTTGGTCTTCACCAGTAAGGGCTCTGGGCTCACTACCCATGTAGCAGAAAGGGAAGATAAGAACTGGGAGAAGGAAGATCTGCCCGCTGCAAGTGAAGATCAGGTATGAGACCTGCTAAAGAACCTGAAGGTGCACAAGTTCGTGGGACCTGATGAGATCAATCCACGGGTCCTGAGGGAAATGGTGGATGAAGTTGCCAAGCCGTTAACCATCATATTTGAAAGATCGTGACAGTCTGATGAAGTTCCCACTGACTGGAAAAAGGAAACATAACCCCCATTTTCAAGAAGATCAAAAAAGATAACCTGGGGAACTACAGGCCAGTCATTCTCACCTCTGTGCCTGGCAGGATCATGGAGCAGATCCTCCTGAAGGCTCTACTAAGGCACATGGAAAATGAAGGAGAGGTAACTGGTAACCAGCATGGCTTCACAAAGGGTAAATCATGCCTGACAAATCTAGTGGTCTTTTAGGCCACGAGGTGATCTACGGCATCAGTGGATAAAGGAAGAGCAGCTTGTGTCATCAACCTAGACTTGTGCAAAGTGTTTGGCACAGTCTCACATGACATCCTTGTCTCTAAGTTGGAGAGACATCGATTTGACAGAAGGACCACTCGCTGGATAAGGAATTGGCTAGATGGTCACACTCAAAGAGTTGTGGTCAATGGCTCAATGTCCAAGTGGAGACTGGTGACAAGGGCTGTTCCACAGGGTTCAATATCGGGACCAGTGTTGTTTAACATGGTGACCTGGACAGCGGGATCGAGAACACCCTCAGCAAGTTTGCTGATGACACCAAGCTGTGTGGTGTGGTGGACACGCTTGAGGGAAGGGATGCCAACCAGAGGGACCTGGACAGGCTAGAGACTTGGGCCAATGCAAACCTCATGAAATTTAACAAGGCCAAGGGCAAGATCATGCGTGTGGGTTGAAGCAATCCCAAGCACAAATACAGGCTGGGCAGAGAATGGCTTGAGAGCAGCCCTGAGGGGAAGGACTTGGGGGTGTTGTTTGCTGAGAAGCTCAACATAAGTTGGTGGTGTTTGCTTCTGGCCCAGAAGGCCAACTGGATGCTGGGCTGCAGCAAGAGAATCGTGGTCAGCAGGTCAAAAGAGGTGATTCTCCCCCTCTACCCTGCTCTCGTGAGACCCCACCTGGAGTACTGCATCCAGGTCATAACATAAGAAGGACATTGAACTATTGGAGTGGGTCCAGAGGAGGACCACAAAGATGATCAGACGGCTGGAACACCTGCCCCATGCGAGAGGCTGAGAGAGTTGGGGTTATGCAGCCTGGAGAAGAGAAGGCTCCAGGGGGACCTTAGAGCAGGCTTACAGTGTCTGAAGGGTGCCTACAGGAAAGCTAAGGAGGGACCTTTTATGAGGGCATGTAGCGACGGATGAGGGGTAACAGATTTAAACTGGAAGAGGGAAGATTTAGACCAGATATAATGAAGAAATTCTTTACTGTGAGGGTGGTGACACACTGGAACAGGTTGCCTGGGGAAGCTGTGGATGCCTCTTCCCTGGAGGTGTTCAAGGCAAGGCTGGATAAGGCTTTGAGCAAGCAGGTCTAGTGGGAGGTGTCCCTGCCTGTGGCAGGGGCATTGGAACTAGATGATCTCTAAGGTCCCTTCCAACCCTTTCCAAAAAAAATGCACCAGAACCAAAATACAACACTCACTAAACAAATAAATAAGTAAATATACAGTATGAAATATGAAAATTGCATAAACTGTTGTCAAAAATTGTTGAGTGGAAATGCAGCTTTGTATACAGTTGCTAAAATGAAGATTTAAACATATTAAGCAGATAGTGTCTGAGTTCCCTAAACTGCATTGTAGATGACCCAAACATCCTAGAAATGTCAGTAAGAGAGAAATGGAATATTTACCTCTCAGAACTGATCAAGTTTTTGTCACCAGCATCTGTGGACTAATTTACTAGTTAGAAGCAAAGAAGATCTTTAGATGATCAGTATGAACAAGGAGGCAAATAATTGGGGTATACTGCATGACCCTCTTCAGGTCCTCAAAGGTTTCTATGGATATTGAGTGTACAGGGAATACATTTATTTATTTTAGACCTACTTGGTTGCATTTTCTCCTTACCATGATGCCAGAGTCATAAGCCTCAGATAAGAGTGAAGAGATTAATTCAATCGATAGATTATATTCCAGCCAGCACTGCGATGCAAACCAACAAATCTTAACTTATATGTTGCATTAAAATATATGTATGTTAAATCAATACATATACATGTTCTTAGTGAGAAATAGTTGTTCTAGACTCATTTTATGACTTATAACATTATTAGATTACTTATTCCCCGTAAAGAATGCATTCTGTTATCTTGCTGTACTCTGAAAGAAGATAGGTAGAGTTTTCAAGTAAACAATTTGGATTGGGAAATAGCTATTTTTCATATACAAAATTTATGGCTTAAACCTGTTTGAAGCAATGAAGAAGCTAGACTTCTCTAAATAATAATTTTAAAAAATAATGAAAAACTAGACTACGAGAGTGTAGCTAGACCAAAATACCTCATATTTGAACAACTGAATAACAACTATTAGAAAGGTCACTATGAAAGCATTAATCAAAAGTAAGAAAAGTTTTATTTCTCATCAAATTAAAGCTAAATAGGGAAATCAGATGTTCCTCCTCACATCATTGTTAAGGGTAGAAAGGGAAAACACAGTATATTTGTATCCAGGATTTTACTGTTAGTATAGTTGAGTTCTTAACCTTGTAATCAAAGTACAAGTGGTAATTATTAGTCCAGTTACAATGGATGCTAACAATTCTAGACCTAATTATCTAGTCAATTCCTCAAGAATGGTCCAGTGTAACTGTTATACATGAAATTTCTGCTATCTGTCTGTCTTATCTGGAATCCTTCCCAGTGTTTCTCTGCATCAAATGTGTTAGGTTTTGCCAATAAAGTGTAAGAGACCATTATGAGAGGTCACGACCACAGTTTCCAGGATGTGTTAACACTGACAGTTGGGAACGCTTTTTCCTCAGTCTTAGGGTCTGCTTAGGGTTATTTTTGTGTGTTTTCTTAATTCTGGTATTCTTTTCATTGGCTCATAGATGAAGTTTGAAAATTGCACTCTAAGTTGTAAAGATAAATACTCCTATAGTACTAGAAAAGGATATGGGTACTTTCATACACAATAAGACAGAATAATTAAATAACCTGTTAGAATTTGAAATATATATATACAGAGAAACATAACTGATCCTTTTTTTTTCCTTGTTTTTCCCCCTTTCAACTAACAGCCTCAGTTAATGATAAAGTACTGAAATAGAGTAACTGCCTGTTGTACAGTGACTGCATGGGTTTGTCAGACCTGTAAAATATGTATCATTTAAAGAGTTAACCAAGAATGTGGTGATCAGTAGTCAAGTTGTCAACCATTAGACAATTGTTATAACAGATAAAACCAGCTTTGGCCAAGACAAGCTCAGATAACTGCTGAGACCCTGCAGTGTCAAGTCAATACAGCTCCTGCAGCATTTACATAGAATAGAATCATAGAATGATAGAATGGTTTGGGTTGGAAAGGACCTTAAAGATCATCAAGTTCCAACTCCCCTGCCATGGGCAGGGACACCCTCCACCAGACCAGGTTGCTCAAAGCCTCATCCAGCCTGGCCTTGAACACCTCCAGGGATGGGGCACCCACAACTTCCCTGGGCAACCTGTTCCGGTGTCTCACCACCCTCACAGTGAAAAATTTCTTCCTAATGTCTAGTCTAAATTTACCCTCTTTTAGCTTATACCCGTTACCCCTTGTTCTCTCACTACACTCCCTGATAAAGAGTGCCTCCCCATCTCTCCTGTAGGCCCCCTTCAGGTACTGGAAGGCTGCTTAAGTCTCCTTGGAGCCTTCTCTTCTCCAGGCTGAACAACCCCAACTCTCTCAGCCTGTCCTCATAGGGGAGGTGCTCCAGCCCCCTGATTAATTTTGTGGCTCTCCTCTGGACTCACTCCAACAGGTCCAGGTCTTTTTTATGGTGGGGACCCCACATCTGAACACAGTACTCAAGGTGGGGTCTCACGAGAGCAGAGTAGAGGGGGAGAATCACCTCCCTTGACCTGCTGCTAATGCTTCTCTTGATGCAGCCCAGGACACGATTGGCTTTCTGCGCTGCAAGCGCACACTGCCGGCTCATGTTGAGCTTCTCACCAACCAACACCCCCAAGTCCTTCTCCTCAGAGCTGCTCTCTGTCCATTCTCTGCCCAGCCTGTATTTGTGCTTGGGATTGCCTCGACCCACGTGCAGGACCTTGCACTTGGCCTTGTTAAATTTCATGAGGTTTGTGTTGGCCCACCTCTCCAGCCTGTCAAGGTCCCTCTGGATGGCATCCTTTCCCTCCAGCGTGTCCACCACACCACACAGCTTGGTGTCAGTAAACTTGCTGAGGGCGCACTCCATCCCACTGTCCATGTCTCTAACAAAGATGTTAAACAACACTGGTCCCAGTACTGACCCCTGTGGAACACCACTTGTCACTGGTCTCCACTTGGACATTGAACCATTGACCACAACTCTTTGAGTGCGGCCATCTAGCCAGTTCCTTATCCAGCGAGTGGTCTTTCCATCCAATCCATGTCCCTCCAACTTAGAGACAAGGATGTCATGTGGGACTGTGTCAAAAGCTTTGCACAAGTTCAGGTAGATTATGTCTGTTGCCCTTCCTCTATCCACCAGCGCCATGGCTCTGTCGTAGAAGGCCACCAAATTCATCAGGCACGATTTTCGTTTGGTAAAGCCATGTTGGTTGTCATCAATAACCTGCTTTTTTTCCATGTGCTTTAGCATAGATTCTAGGAGGATTTGCTCCATGATCTTGCCAGGCACAGAGGTGAGACTCACCAGCCTGTAGTTTCCCAGGTCTTCTTTATTTCCTTTTTTAAAAATGGGGGTTATGTTTCTCCTTTTCCAGTCTGCGGGAACTTCACCAGGGTGCCACGACTTCTCGAATATGATAGATAGTGGTTTGGCAACTTCATCCGCCAGTTCCCTCAGGACCCGCAGATGTATCTCATCAGGTCCCATGGACTTGTGCACCTTCAGGTTCTTTAAATGGTCTCAAACCTGATCTTCTCCTACAGCTGGCAGTTCTTCCTTCTCCCAGTTGCTGCTTTTGCCTTCTGCAACTTGGGCAGTGTGGCTTGAGCTCTTGCCAGTGAAGACTGAGGTAAAGAACTCGTTAAGTACCTCAGCCTTCTCTACATCCTGGGTCACCAGGTCTCCTGCTTTCTTCCGGAGGGGGCCCACAGTTTCCCTAGTCCTCCTTTTATCGCTGACATACCTATAGAAGTTCTTCCTGTTACCCTTAATGTCCTTGACCATATTTAATTCTGTTAGGGCTTTAGCTTTCTTAACCTGATCTCTGTCTTCACGGACAGTGTCTCTGTATTGTCCCCAGGCTACCTGTCCTTGCTTCCACCCTCTGTAGGCTTCCTTTTTTTGTTTTGAGTTTGCTCAGGACTTCCTTGTTCATCCATGCAGGCCTCCTGGCATTTTTGCCTGCCTTCCTCTTTGCTGGGATGCATCGCCCCTGAGCCTGAAGGAAGTGATCCTTGAATATTAGCCAGCTTTCTTGGGCCCCTCTTCCCTCCAGGGCTTTATCCCATGGGCCTCTTCCAAGCAGGTCCCTTGAAGAGGCCACGGTCCGCTTTCCTAAAGTCCAGGGTAGTGAGTTTGCTGTGCGCCCTCCTCACTGCCCTGAGGATCTTGAACTCCACCATCTCATGGTCGCTGCATCCCAGGTTGCCCTTGAGTTCCACATTCCCCACCATCCTTTCCTTGTTGGTGAGAACAAGGTCCAGCAGAGCCCCTCTTCTGGTTGGCTCCTCTATCACTTGGAGAAGGAAGTTGTCATCAACACATTCCAGGAACTTCCTGGCCTGCCTATGCTGTGCTGTGTTGTTCTTCCAAAAGATATCAGGATGGTTGAAATCCCCCCTGAGGACCAGGGCTTGTGAGCGTGAGGCTGCTCCTATCTGTCTATAGAGGGCCTCATCCACTTGCTCTCCCTGATCAGGCGGCCTGTAGCAGACCCCCACTACAATGTCCTCTGTCCCAGCCCTCCCTTTGATCCTGACCCACAGGCTCTCTGTTGGCTCTTCATCTGACCCCAGTTGGAGCTCCATGCACTCCAGCTGGTCTTTGACATAGAGGGCAACACCCCCTCCTCATCTCCCCTGCCTGTCCTTCCTAAAGAGCCTGTATCCCTGCATTCCAACACTCCAGTCGTACAATCCATCCCATCATGTCTCTGTAATGCCAATAAGTTCATAATGCCCCAGATATGCACACATCTCCAGCTCCTCTTGTTTATTCCTCATACTACGTGCATTCGTATAGAAGCACTTTTAGTAGTATTTGCATCAGTCTCTACATCTTCCCTTCCTGTCCTTCCTAAAGAGCCCATATCCCACCACTGCAACACTCCAGTCATGATATCCATCCCACCATGTCTCCATGAGCTGCACACAAGTCTCTAATTCAGCATGTTTATTCTTTTACTGTGCATCTGAGTGTACAGGCACTTTAAAGAGGCACCCCAGCACTCCGAGTTCCTGGAGAGCCCTTTGGCATATTTCTCTATAATTGTGCCTTGCAGGCCCTTCCTAGCTCACACATGGGTGCTGGAGATGATTACACCCAAGCCCCATTTTGTTGACTTTGTGATTCCTTCCAATCACAAAGGAGACCCCATGCCCTTTGCTCAGCAATCCCCTCCATCACTTCCTCACAGGAATGCTGGTCTCCCTCTCCCTCCCACAAGATTCTCAGTTTAAAGCCCTCCTTATGTCAGCCAACCAATTCATGAGCATAGTTTTGCCCCATTTAGTGAGGTGGATTGCACCTGTCCCAAGCAGATGCTGATCTTCAAACAGGGTCCCATGGTCACAGAACCCCAACCTCTGTCACCACCAACAGTTCTGCAGCCAATTTTTGACTTGTCAATATGAGTGCCCTTCTCCTCATACCCTTTCCCCTCACTGGCAGGCTTGAGTAGAACACCACCTGGGCCCCCATGTCCACTGTAGTCCCTTTTGATACTGTACATGTTTCCCCTGGCAGTATCATTTGTGCCCCCACGGAGTAAGAGCAGGGGGTGTAGTAGTAAGAGGACCAGGTGAGCTTTGTCAGTCCCTCCACAACATCTTGGATCCTGGTGCCCTCCGGGCAGCAAATCTCTCCAGATGACTTGTCAGGTTGGCGAGTGCCTCTGACTTGCCTTTTCTTCCTGGTGGAGTGGTGTAGGGTTAGGTGGACCAGGTTCTTTGCTTATAGACATATCTGGCTTCTCTTCAGCTTTGAAGATGGTGACCCTGTTCCACAGTTGTAAGCGGTTAAGTGGGGCAGTACACTTCCTCTTTGTGCCAGAAGTCAGCAACTTCCCTCCTTCCTCTTGTCTAGAGCTTTCGTTTACCTTCATAGTGGGGGTAGGCACTGCCTGCTTCTATACTGCAGGTGTGCACTGAGGCTGTTCAAGACACTGAGTCTCAGAGAAGATCCTACCTACCACGTAGATGGTTGTTTTTCTTTTCTGATGTGTTCTAGGGTATAACAGACAGTATATACCTTAGCTGTATCTCGGAAAATAGGCAACATTAATACATACATACCAATATGAGAAATTCAGTGGGCAAAGTTTCTTGTTCAGTGGTGGCAGGAGATAGATAATGCTCTACATGCTATGAAATGCAGAAATGAAGGCACAAGACAGCTGTGCTGGGCTGAAGTTCTGAACATCCCAAAAAACAGTAAAACTTTTTTATATACAGTCTGTGTCTTATCTGCATCAGTGTTACATTCTTCAATAGATGGCAGACAGAACCTCCTCACCCCCAGCTATGTTTCACTTATATATATGTTTCTATTTCTAACAGACTATTTAATTATCCTGTTTTATGTATGACAGTACCCATTTCCTTTTTGTGTACAGTAGTAGTACTTATCCTTATAACTTAATGAAGTGGTGAAGGGCAGGTGGATGAAGGGCTAAGTAAAGTGAAATGACCCTGAATTTTTTCTAAACATACATTAGTTTGTTTTATACAGTCTTGTTTTGGTCTGGTACTTTGGGATGAATGGAATGGATTATCTTTATTTTGTATCATTACAAATAAAAATTACTTATTTTTTCATTCTGCGTTATCTAGAGGCCCAAATATCAATACAGTATACCAGATAGCAAAAGCAGCTGTGATTTTTAATTCCATTTGAAATTGTTGTGTAAAGTTACTGTTGTGTAAACATATGGTATGAGGAGTGTAGACTATAATCTTATTTGGGTACAGCGCTCCTCAGAAGAAGTATACCACTGCACATCAATTTGGGACCTATGCAAGAAAAACTCTATAAACAACCATTTGAAAAACAAATCTACTATTACAGCAATTTCAGCTGGAGTAGAAACTTTTAACGCTCAGATGAAGCTTGTAAGATAGTAGACAGCCTCATTTCCATAGCAGCCAAATTTTATGAAGCCCTAAGCCAATTATTCAATTAGTTAATTTACTCAGTCACAAATAATTTGCACGTAACTCTAAATGTCAGATTTTAAAACACTGGGGAGAGTTAGTCCTGGTGGAAAGTATATTACTGAGACTAGGATTCCCTTACAAGGTTTTTCCAGGAAGTCTCAACAGGTTTGAGGGATGAAGATCAGTTTGTATTGGTGATTGTGTTGAGAAGTGGCGAGGAAAGAGGAGAAAACCATAGTATGAATCTTAATAGATGATTGATGATGAACTTGGTTGCCCAAAAAATTCTTATAGAGATATTATATCTCTCTAATATCTCATTTTAACTCTGGGTAATTTCTGGGCCTATGTATGCTCATGAGACAAATAGACTTGTCCACCTTTCCACCAATATTTGGAAAGGGAATTTTAGCCCTTTGGAAGAGAAAAAATGCTAAGATTTTCCTTTAACTCATATTCTTTCTATCAGTTTATTCTGTCACAATCTCCAGATCTACTTTGTTTTCCAGAATTCACATCCCTTCTGGTCATTAAATCTTTCTTCCTGTATAGTGTCAGTTTTTAAATAGATCTGCCTTCCTGCAGCTTCAGCTCTGCTCTTTCCAAGGTTCTGCCCATTTTCCAGGACAGGAAGAAAGCATAAGCAAAAGAATTTTAAAACTCTTGCCTTGCCTTTGCCCCCATAGCAGTGTACTGTAACAGTAAGAGAACTGGCAAATTGATCTGCCAGTTTCTTCAGCAGACGTTTTGCTTACCAGCTGAGTGAGAACAGTCATTCTCAAGAATTGTTCTGCCTAAGACTTCCCCTCACCCCTAAAATAAAATAATTTGCAAGAGATTCCTGAGCATTGTCAATACTGGGATCCTGAGGAGGTGAGCACAGAGAAAGAAGCTTTGGAAGAATTCTAACACGTTAGCATTATGCTTTTCTCCCTATCAATTGTCATTGCCAAAAATATTTCCAAAATATCTTTGCAGCAGCTCCTCTCCCCTACTTAGCCGAATCTCTCCTTTGCATGTGTCTAGTTAGATCTTTTGTTTTCCTTAAAATTCCTATCACAATCTTTTTTCTTTTTTTTTTTAAAGTTAGCAGCTGTGATGCTTCTCTCTTCCTACAAATACTTTTGGTCTCCTCTATCAAGATCACAGTTACTGAGTTTTCAGGAGAAAAAAATCCTACTCACAGGTAGGAAAGACAAAGGTAAATCAAAATTGTCAGCATTCAACATTTCTTAAATCTCAGATTTTTAAGCCACTAACATGTTTTTTTGTTTTTTCAGGTTCTGAAACCTGATTTTTGCATACTGAGTGATTGCGCAGAGATAACTAGACAGTTTTTTTCCTGATGTTTTTTTCTTTCCTTAATGTGCTTCTCTGGGTGACCTGTCAGCTTACAAGGTACAGTCGATGAAGTATGATTTGAAATCTTCAGCCATGAAGGATTTAATGTACTAGGGAATATTGTGTAAAAAGTTACGTATAAGCAAACTGTGTTGACTTCAATTTTGTGTTTGAAAATGGTCAATAGAAACACAACACTGTGGAGAAAGCAGGAAAGGTTTTTCTGTTGTTATTTTCTATATGTTCAAAACAATACCAATAATCCACCTACCTGGACACGTACACATAACCCAGACTTCCTTAGCTAGTATGTGTCATGAAATGATTTATCTTGTAATTTTCTCTCTCTCACACAAGCACACATGCTTACACATACACACACATAAATATTATTCTTCAGCCATTATCTCAGAAACGTTTGGACTTCTGCTTCACGAACAAACAGGCTGCAAAGCTACTGTTATTAGCTCTGTTCTCTTACTATCTCTTCTAGAGACAAAAGGAGAATTAAAACACCTCAGTTATATTGTCAAAAAGATAATCAAAGAGAGTTAAAAATAATATAAACAAATAAAAGTTTACCGTAAAAAGACTCAAGGCCAAACAAGCAGATGCCCAGCAATCCCTAATCTCTCTAGTTTTACACATGATTCAGCCCTTATATAAATGCTACAGGTAATATTGGCTCTGAGAACATAGATGTTAATCCCCAGGCCCTCAGCAATAAAGCTGGCTTCATGTAGTATGATAAGTAAATGCAGATACATATTAAAGGTATTATTGGTTTACTACCTTTTTTCCTTCATGCTGTAGGCAAAAGCTTCCATCTGTTGTACAATATTAAGCTCCCCTGTTTAATCTCCTTATTGTTTAATTTTCTCTTTTTCCTTTTTTTTTCAAAGACTAGTTTCCATTTTTAATCATTTACTCTAATGCTATTTTTTCAACATTGCTTGCATTGTTTTCTTTCAGTCTCTTCATTTACATATGTCTGAACCCAGCTGAAATATGGCAAGAAAAGAATGAGTCATAAATAAAACAAGTCACAATATTTTCTCTGAGTATTGCATAGGTGTTCTGTAGTTGAAGGAGGGCAAGATACCGGCCCCAGGGTGACATCAGAAACATATATAGTAATATTTCATAAGAAATAAAGAATTTTCCTGAAATATTACTTTATCTTGAAACCATGCAAATGGTCTATATTGCAATTCTCCAGATGAAAATGAAAATAATGTTTTTCAAATAAGGCTTTGGAAAATAAAAATTATTTAATTTGTCTATTGCTTTAAGTAATAGATACACACCAATTCATTATCTTTTTTTGTATTGTCTTTACTCAAAAATTAAAAATGGTTTAACATCTTTCCATACAAAAGGCACCAACTATTTGTAATTTAAAATCTGGGCACATGTTATAAAGATATAGTTTTTCACTAATTTATCACCTTGATTAAAAGAACAACAATACTACCATCAGCTGCATCCCAAGATTAAAAATTTAGATTTAAAATAACGGGTAGATTTGAATGATCTTCCAATCCAGATTTGATTAAGAATTCCATAATCACATGAGTCTCACAGCAAGTTACGGGACACAGTGAAACCTGTCTTCTTTACTACTGTGTTAGAACTGCTTGGTGACTTAAGTACTTCTCCAATAATGGTTCCAGAACGTGTCAGAATTATAATTATGACAGTGGCAAGAATACAGCCTTATTGTTATTTTCTTACAGCTGCAATATTGAACTGTTTTGATAGCTCCAATTAGTGCTGGTGGCAAATTGCATTGTGATACTTTGGAGTTTCTCTCTGTATTTAATTTTTGCAGGAATTTGTGAGTCTTTATTTCTCTTTTCCTTGATTTAAATTTAAGATTATTTTTAATGGAAAAAAATAAAAAGAACAACTATGAATATTTTTTAAAGTTCTATAACCTTAATTAAGGAGAATAATAAAATAAATGGACAAGTGCATAAACCTAATATCACCTTCAAAAAAGGAGATTCATAAAAAAAGGAAGAGAAACACATAGTCAAGCTCTGTGTTCCATTATTTGCCAGTGGAAACATAGAAGATTTCCACTGAAATGAGACACTGACTCAGAATTTGTTATATCTGACCAAGATTTGTTGTAAAAATCATTACACTTATCATACTTATTTCTAAGCTCCAATAAGAGAACACCACCTTTGGTTGAAAGAATATAAATTCTCTACATAGCTTGCATTTTTTATAACATATTCTGATTTAGTATACGACAATCAGTAAGTAAAGACACATCCCTTCCAGGATCATTCTTCAGTAATTTAGGTAGTAAGGATGTTTGTTTAAGCAGATTGAGCCTCATAATTTTGACTGTCATAAATAAAATTTAATATTGGAACTTAAACCACTCAAGTGCTGAATCAGAAGAACATTGTTATTTTAGTGTATGTGATATATTGAAATAAATGTTCCTATCAGAATACCAGGGGAGAAGTTGTTTATATACCTCAGTGGAACATATATCACTAAATAGTGTGTTTTCTGAAATGTGCGTGGCAGAACTTCATAACTTCTTGCTGTGTTATGAAATCACAGACAACAATCCCTTGGGAGTGTGAAGTCAAATGACTTTTGGGGAGCAAAAGGGGAGGGGGCTGCCCATGCAAAATCACTAAGCTTCAGTTTGGATTCTCATCCTATGCTACGCAGTCACATTAGATCATCATAACTGTAACCTCAGGCCTCAGAATTTATCAATTTATAAAATTAAATCTTCAAAAGAAACCAGTTTGACTAGCAGAGAAGTAGTGCGTCAGCTTGAATACAATGAGGTTCACTAAAGGCCAAAGAATGGCCCCACAATTAACACGCCCGTGCAATAGCTCTCTGTACTGCCATAAGCCAATCACTCCGAGCAAATACGTTTTCCTGAAATCTGGTAAATATTCACAGAAGAGATATGAGTGAATTGCGTAGGAAATCTATTTGAATGCCATATTCATTCAGACATTTTGAAAGGTATAATCAAAGGGAAATTGTCCTACTGCAGGGGATAGTGAATGTCAAAATGAAAGGGGTGATGATAAATAGTTGCACAAGCATAAAGAAGCTGTTAGCCCTCTCTGATGCAGAAAAGATAGGAGGTTTAGAGATGTATAAACACATTGTCAGCCTTTTATTCTGCCTGAAACTGAATTGGACAAGTTTACTTCAGAGTAAAGGTAGCATGCCTTGTGTTAAGGGTATTCTCATCTCACTCATACTAGTTTCCCCAAGGCTATAGCAAAGGCAACTTTTTGTTTGCTTGTCTTCTTCTCAGGAGTGAAGACAAGCCCTTAGAAGACAAGGATAATGAGGAAACATTTATGTAAACAGTAGTTTGTCAGACTCATATTTTGTAAAGTGTTTTAATGAACTTAATAGAATGGGATTCATCTCACCTTCAGATATCTAAAAAGTAATTATCTGTGTCTATGCTAGTCATCTAGTTTCCCTTTTTCAGAAGAGAAATTAGTACCTGCATTCCTTCCTAAAGCAAGTATCTGAAATCACCCTCAGAGATATCAGCATCCCTCCACTGACTATATATAAGGGCCCTTTGATTACCAGCTCAGATTTATACGGCTTAATGATGCCTAAAATTAAATTAAATTAATGGCATCCATTCCTCCTTTGCAACAGTTTATTTTCCCCAAAACCAAACCAATCCTGAAATATCAGTATAATAACACCCTATCTGACTGGTTTCCCTTCTGTTAAATAGTACTACTTTGTAATTCTACACGTTACAATAGATTACTGTACTACCAATCTGCAGAGAGCGATGTTATGATCTCTTTTAATTCTTTGGATTTTTTGTAAATACACAGATGTTCATGACAAGAATATTTCCAAATATTCACAAAACTAGAAAAGTATGATTTCTTAGTTCTGATACCAGTTCTTATGGATAATTGTGTACTTATTCACTGCACAGTTAGATCCAGAGAATGATATTAAGATTATGTGTCTTTATGATGATGTAACAGACGCAAGACTTTTTCTCTGCTGAATCACAGTTGTATTGATGTCAATGCCATTGAAGTCATTGCCATTGACTTCCACAAGACTTGAATTTGGACTCTCGTTCTAACAGAGTATGTCAGATCCAAGCAGGATGTTCTGAACTAAACTTGACACCAATCAACACTGTAGATGGAAAATCAAGGCTTTCCTTGGCTGCATAAGCTGTAACAGGAGGAGTTCTTCTGTCACAGTGAGACTAATAAATACACCCATCGATGGTCCTTCTGATTTCAGTGAAATTAATGGGGTTCAGCATACAAAATATTGCACAACTGAACCTTTGTGTGGCCTGTGTATGCTCCAGATGGAAAAGTCTGGTGAGGATTTATGACAGACTCGTATGTTGCTGGGGAGCACCCTCTTTCTGACAAGGTTTTATCAGCCACAATTTTGTTCAGATAGAATTGTCCAGGTCTCTCATTAGATTCAGAACATGTTTGTTTTGAACAGAGCTGATCAGACACAGTATAAGTGAAGAAGATGCCAAATCTAAGTCCCATCATTAGCTCTAATCCCAAAGTGTCAACGGGACCAGACTTGACCCAAAGCCACAAGATGAGCAATTATGGAAAAGCAAGCAAAACAACAGGAGAGGATTTCATCCAAAACAGGCTTCCCACACACTGACAGAATTTTGACAAAGGAAATGCCAAAATAAGAGCTAGTATGTAGCTGAAATCCAATAACAAAAGGGTTTTTTTTTTCATAGTTGATTGTCCAGAGCCCAATATTTATTTCAGCTTTAGGTATCCAGTGATAGTCACCTGAGTTTGGATTTAAAAGGATTAAATACTCTAAAGCAAATATTGGAAATCTAGTTACATAAGAGAGATAAAACCGTACACCAACTTTTCCCATTCAGGTCTTGCCAGTGAGAGATAGGGGTGCAGGTAGAAGTCAACAAGTCATGCAGATCAATCCCTGACTTCATGGCTGGTTTCATTGTCCAGGTTTTGGTTTCTACAATCACAGGATGCTCTTTGAAGAATAGAGCTCACTGCTGAGATAGGATCATCCTACCTAGAAGAAACAGGACAATCTTTGCTAGTAGATTTGCTGACTTTGTGAATCGTGCTTTAATGCATTGAACTTGCAAGGTAATGTCCAAATCTGTGACACCTACATATCCATAAGAAACATAGTGGATAAGCGCACTTACCAGACTACTGAGGAATGCTCTACAACCCTTTCCAAAGGCAAGAACCCTAAGTCTAGCCACCTCAAGTACATGTATACCAACACATATAGTCTGGGGCAACAAACAGGAAGACTGGAGCTCTGTGCCCAGTTTGAGAGTCATGATGCCACAGAAATGTCATGGTTTCAGCTGGGACAGAGTTAACTTTTTCATAGTAGCTAGTAAGAGGCTTGGTGGGAAAGCTCACATGACTGGAAGACTACAATGGATGGCTACAAGTAGGAAGGGAAGAAGAGGAGGTGGAGTTGTACTTTATGCAAAAGAGAAACTTGAGTGTATTTGAGACTGTGGAGACCAGGAAAGTTCTCATCAAAAGTCTTTAGATCAATGCTAGCAGGATCATCACCAAAGAAGATCTTATGTCAAGTATCTGTTACCAACCTGTCAATCAGGGTAATGAGGCTGACAAAATCTGTGGTTTTTTGGCTGCTCAAGGAAGCTTCAGGCCAACAGAACTTGGTCTTCATGGATGACTTCAATCACCCAGCCATTTGTTTGGAAAACAGCACAGCAGTTCACAACTTGTCCATCAGGTTCCTGGAATGCTTCCTGCTGCAGGTGGTGGACATGCCTACTAGGAACAGTGTATTGCTAGATTTAATGCTCACAAACCAAGAAGACTTACCTGACAACATAACTACCAATTGTAGCTCTGGATATAGTGGCCACAGCATTGTGGAGTTTAAGATCCTGCTGAGCACACTGAAGATCAGTAGTAGGACAAAGACCCTGGATTTTAGAAGAGACAACTTCAATGTGCTCGGAGCCCAGGGATTCCATGGGAAGCATCCGTGGAGGGCAAAGGAGCTTGTGAGTGCTGGGAGTTATTCAAGAACAGCCTCCTGGAAGTACAAGAATGGAAAAGGAAAAGAAGAATTTAGAAAGAGAGACTATTTTGGCTTAATAATGAGATTCTAGGTCTGCTGAAAAGCAGGAAAGTATACTGGCTATGCAAACGCAGCCAAATAGCCATCAAGACTATAAGAACCTTGCCAGGGCATGCAGAGGTGCAGTCAGGAAGGCTAAGGATCAGTTCGAATGGAAATTGGACAAAGATGTAAAGAACAAGAAGCAAGCGTTCTTCAGATACATGAGCAGTAAGCAGAAACACAGGGAAGATATAGGCTCATTACTAAATAGGACATGGAAACTACTTATTGATAATGCTAACAAGGCAGAGGTCCTCAATACCTCCTTTGACTCTGTTTTTACTGATGTAGCTGGATCTCAGATCACAGGATCAAGTAGGCATGACACTGTGTGTGCTAACCCACCAGTAGGGGACGAACGGCTGGTGTGCAGCCTCTTGCAAGGGCTCAACCCACACAAATCTATGGGCCTGGATGGAACCCACTCTAGGTGTTAAAAGAAGTGTTGTTGCAAGGTCTGTGTCTATAGTATTTAAAAAGTTGTGGAGATTAAGGGATATCATTGATGACTGGAAGGGGGCAAATGTCATATCCATCTGCAAGAAGGGCCTGAGAGAGGATCCAGGAAACTGCAAGCTCATTAGCCTTACTCCAATCCTTGAGAAAGTCATGGGACAATTTCTCCTAGAAACTGTTGCAAGCCAAATGGAGCAGGTGATTTGGAAAAGCCAGCACAGCTTTACCAAAGGCAAATCATGCCAGACTAACCTGATCACCTTCTACAAAAAAGTAGCACTTTCTATGGACATGGGGAGAGCAGTGGATGTTGTTTTTCTGGACTTCAGCAAAGCGTTCAACACTTTCCCACAGCCATCTCCTGGACAAACTGGCAAGATATGCAAACTGCAATATGGGTGGGAATTGACTAACTGTAAGGTTCTGCACCTGGGATGACATAAATAAAGAGCTCTGTGAAGGCTAGGATCTGTGTGACTGATAAGCAGCCTTGCTGAAAGGGACCTCAAGGTCCTGGTAGAAGGCTTGGGAGGGACCTCATCAGAAGGATGTCTACAAACAGGACAGAGGCTCTCCCTTCATGAGAAGCTACACGAAAAAGACAAGGGGCAACAGGTACAAGTTGCACCAGGAGAGGCTTCATCTCAACATAAGAAAGAAATCTTTTGCAGTGAAAACAATAATTCACTGGAACAACCTCCCCAGGAATGTGGTAGAATCCGTATCACTAGGAGTTTTAAAGGTGTAGTTGGACAGGGTGCTAGATAATATTATGTAGTCTCTCTTTCCCATGAAATGTTGGACCAGATGATCTTCTGAGGGCCCCTCCAACCTGAGCTGTTCTGTGATTCTGTTCTATGATTTTAAATTTTCCATTCAGGATATTGTATTACCTCATTTTATCCCTATAAAGTGGGTAAAGGTGAATCTGATGTTGGAAAACGAGCATCCATTTTTCACTTACTCTTTGCCCAAGCATCCGTGAGCCTGTGGAACAGCAAACTGTGCCTGTGGGCCACAGAGGATTTGCTTTCTGTAAGGTGTCTACTGCACATTGCATTTGCTTTTTCATTAACAGTTGTCTTCCACTTTACACGTTTAATTTGAGCCAGGCTTAGCTGTTGCTGTCATCAAGGTACAAAAACCTGTAGAGCAGCCCATGAACTCTACCCTATTTAGGGTGGCGTTCTGTACTTACCATGGTAGCTATGTCTGGAGTACCTATTTCTGCCCTACTAGGTTTAAAATCTTGGTAGGTTTAAAATGGGCCTGATCATCTGCAGTTGTTGTAGATTAACCCCCATAAGGAGCTCAGCCCCACACAGCTTCTCATTTACTCCCCCCACAGGGGATGGGGAAGAGAATTGAAAGGACAAAAGTGAGAAAACTTGTGGGTTCAGATAAAAAAAGTTTAACAGGTAAAGGAAAGGCTGCCTGTGCAAGCAAAGCAAAAAAAGGAATTCATTTACTCTTTCACATTTTCAGGCAGGTGTTCAACCATTTCCAGCAAAGCAGGGCTCCACCATATGTAACACTTACTTGGGAAGACAAATGTCATAACATGAAATGTGTGTCATAACACCTTTTCATTCTTCTTCCACGGCTTTTGTTGCTGTGCACAACATCATACAGTCTGTGATATTCATTTGGTCAGCTGGGGTCAGCTGTCCCAGCTGTGTCCCCTCCTAACTTCTTGTGTGTCCCCAGCCTACTCACTGGAGAGGCAGAGTGAGAAACCAAAAAACCTTGATGCTGTGTAAGCACTGCTTAGCAATAGATAAAACATCAGTGTGTTATCAACACTATTTTAATCACAAATCCAAAACAGAGCACCATACAAGCTACTATAAAGAAAATGAACTGTCCCAGACAAAAAACAGTACTGAAGTGAATGACTGTAGTGCTTGTGACGTAATCGGCCACGAGTTCATAATACCAACTAAGTTTTGCTTGCTAAAAATAAAACAGAGCAGTCTTAAAGCTGTTCCAACTTACAACACAGACAGAATCAAGTAAGATCATATTCATTGTTTGTTCTACCGAGCAGGTCCTAGATAAACACTAGTTCCACTGAACAGAAAAACCTTGACTACCATGCTTTTGTTCACAGAAAAAGTTTAACTCATGAAACTGCACAAGCCAAAGTTTATAAGTAAATACGTAACATGCAACATGTAAATAAATTGTATATTGAAATGAGAAAAAAAATAGGATGCAGAAAGCCAAGGAATTTGTTGCTTTTCTTTGCTTGAAGAACAAATCCACAGTCACCTGTCTGTCTGTGAAATAAATCTCATTTGATTTGTTTGGACCTGCATAACAAAGTTTGCCTGGGTGGTTGTAGGATGTCTGCCTTTAGCTGTATGTTTCCTAATATTTGATTTATTACCCTTTCAAGTGAGTTTGACTTTGAAGATGCTATCATGGAAAACATAAAGTGTGCATTATTCAGAAACAGAAATATTGTACAGTATGTCTCCATGTTTTTACCAAGGTTAAAGAGCTAAAATTTGCTGGAAAGGTAATGAACTGTGTTCATACCTGATGCAATTCTTTTGCTTCTTTTCCCTCACTGGCTTTGTACATTGGACAGATTTGGCCCAAGATTTTCTGATATATTTTAAAATTATAGTTTTCTGAAGACACTTCATACTTTAAAAGGTAACTGGCACTTCAACAACAGTCTCAGCAAAGGAAAAAAGTGCTGAAAGAGCAGAGATTCTTTCTCATTTCAAGAAGTAGACACCTGAGGTCAAGACTAAGGAACATTGGCAAGAAGTCTGCAGATGTACTGCTTGTTCTGTACCTATTCTGCAGACATAGAAGACTACTCTTTCCAGAATTGTCACTGTGGTAGATTGTATAACCAATAAATTCATATTTTCCTGTAAGCTTCAAACTTTCATATGTATGAAATACAGTCTAGGATGCTGTGGTAAAAATATTTTATCAGCATGCCATTTTATTATGTGACAGTGAAGCCATAAAAGAATTAGTCTTCTGGGTAATCTTTGCTGACATACCATACTTACATCATCATGTACTCTCTACAAGCCCACAGAAAATCAATCTGAAAAATACCACAGGGAACTAAGGAGGTTAGTTCTAAGCAGAAACTGTTACTTACTCTCCTCTTTAAAACTGTAGACAAAGTATATGAGGTATAAGGGAGCCATAATATTTAGATTTTTCTGGAGCATAAATTACTGTCAAAAGCAAAAAACACTGAATACTACCTGAAAGGTGGGAATGCCCATGTCCCAGTGGCATGAAGCATCTTTCTAAAGACTTAATAGAAGCCATAAAACCTTAAATTTACCATTCATCTCCAGTTTAGACAGAAATTTTGTAGAACCAGTAGGAAGATGTACTCTGTATTTAAAGAAATGAACAGAGTATTTTGGGGAGAGCATTTAAAATACCAGAAATAGTGTCAGCTTCTGGAAATTACTGAATTGTTGGAATATCATAGCTAACCCTAAGGAAAATATTCTAGAAGACAAGAGGCAGAAAGACTGCACAGTGCGCACCTAAAAACTGTGGAAGCATTCAGTAAGCATTATGAACTACATGGTTCAGCTGTATTATGTTCCTGTGATACCCTGGTATCGTGTATGCATCTGCATACCATGCATAGAGGGACCAGCGACAGCTCTTAAGAGCTGAAGGCACCTTCGAGGGACAGGAGAAGGAAGCACAGGCCTTGAACAAAGTCTACAGTCATTTGTAATGTTAACATAACTTAGAGAATGCTGTTTGTCATTCTCTGTGCCCATTTAAACAAACACACAAATTCATTTTCATGATGGTCACAGCAAAACTAACAGGAAAGTTATTTGCTTCCAAAAGCCAAGCAAATAACTCATAGTTTAGCTGTTTCTTTTTTATCTCACTTTATCGCATTATTTAAAAAGTTTATTGACTTTAATTGTCCCAGTGTTACGTACTATTGTATAATGTATGCCCCACTCCACATACATAACAGAAATTTCTAACATTTGTAAAGTGGGCAAAGGTTCATTGTCCTGAAAATGTTTATACAAATGTATGTCATGTTGATGATGATGATGATGATGATGATGATGATGATGATGATGACGACGATGATGACAGGGAAGAAGATATCAGATTATATAATCCCATACTTCCCACATTTTTTCTGGAGAGATTCTAGAAGTTTATTGCATTGAATCTATCATGTTGCACCTGCAGTTCTTCTGAGTACTGCTTTAGCAGGATTGTTCTAGAAACTTGTGGGATTTGAGAGATCTTTTTCTTTCTTTCAAGAGTATTAGATGTGCAAGCTTTTATTTGCAATGAATGAGTTAAAGAATGGATGTTTCTTTAGAAACACTGTAATATTACTTGAATGAAATGTACAGATAAAATGGCATGTTTAGAAGTATATTGATATGACTAAAAATAGAAAAAACCCATGTGAAGTCCTCACAACATTAAAAAAAAAATTTTAGACACAAAATCCTGACCAGCACAGAAAAACACTTGGAATATTTGGACAGTATTAAATACCTAACTGTAAATGAGCCACTGTTAATATTTGATTGCACTAGCTGTAACAGTAATGCTGTCTTTTTGACTTATACAGTGTTTTGATATCACCATTATAACGACAACTGGAAAACGTGAAAGGAAAACAAGCATTTCTGCAGCAGAGTTCATGCTGAGTTCACTAGGAGATGCCACATCCTTCTAAAGATATGGGACTGAAACCAACAGTCTCTTGGGTATTCCAGATACTTTGACTGGATATGAAAAATCTCAGAACACTTTAGTATTGTATACCTTGATTATTGGCCTCTAGACATGCCTTTTATGAAACTTGCAACGAGATTACTAAAAGATTATACTTACACCTGCACTTCATCTACCTTAAGTACGCCTCAGATGCTGTGTTTTGAAATTTGTTTTCACTGTCTTCAAAGAAGTGGGCAAAGCTGGTTTTATTTATGCATTTTATTTTGGTATATGAGGTACTCTGGAACAACCATAAATTTTTTCCTCTAGGCTTTACACCAGTAAAGTGAAAATATAACGTCTGTTCATATGAAAGAAGGAAACTGTTGTATACGATTTCCTATATAGATGTCAGGCTTACAATGGTCAAAGGATTAAAAAGAATTACAATGAGATTAAGTCAGAATAAATCTCAGTAAAAAAACATACCAAAGTGTTGCAAACATAATCTTTGGAAATTTGAAGTTTATGTCTGTATTTATTTTGAGTGTAAAGTGAAGCCTGTCATTTATCTACCCCTTTCGATTAATCTTTTTGTTGGTTATCTTTGAGCCTAGCAACTTTTAAAGTCATATTTATCAAACATTTACAGCTGACTAGATTTGGCTTATAATCTATTAGTTTCATACTTCGTTAGAGTTTAAGCAGTTCTACCCTTCTTCCCACATGTGCTCAGTCTCCTGTGTGTTCTTTCATGATTCTGTCCTAGACTGACGATACTGCAACATGGTAACACAAAGAAACACAGATAGGTGAGGGAGCATTTTGATAGCTGCTCTTTTTTTCTCTCCATGAAGTTATATAAATAATCAAACCACCTCTCGATTTTTCTTTTGATAAACTAAACAGATTGAACTCTTTTCAAAGTAAATAATT
>WKFP01013933.1:597870-639007 GCA_011057875.1 Pterocles orientalis
AAGGGGCAATGGGTTCAAGCTGGAACATAGGAGGTTCCACTTGAATATGAGAAAAAACTTCTTTACAGTGAGGGTGACAGAGCACTGGAACAGGCTGCCCAGAGAGGTTGTGGAGTCTCCTTCTCTGGAGACATTCAAAGCCCGCCTGGATGTGTTCCTGTGCGATCTGATCTAGGTGTTCCTGCTCTGGCAGGGGGATTGGACTAGATGATCTTTCGAGGTCCCTTCCAATCCCTAACATTCTGTGATTCTGTGATTCTGTGAAAACTTTACTCATTACCTTTAAGATTATACATGCCAAATGACACTGAAGGAGACACGTTGTCATCTTACTCCTGCTCGTAGAAGTAGTACTCATACAATTTACACACCTCAACATTATTTACCACTCCACTCATTTATGGCTGTGATGGGTTGACCCTGGCTGGATGCCAGGTGTTCACCAAAGCTGCTCTATCACTCACCCTCCTCAACTGGACCAGAGAGAGAAAATATAATGAAACGCTCATGGGTTGAGATAAGGATAGAGAGAGATCACTCACCAACTACTCTCATGGGCAAAAGAGATTTAAGGAAATTAATTTAATTAATTACCAATCAGAACAGGATAATGAGAAAAAAACCCAAACCTTGAAACACCGTCTCCCCAGACCCTTCCTTCTTCCCAGTCTCAATTTCACTTCCAGTTTCTCTACCTCCCTCCCACAGAGGCACAGGGTGAAAGGGAATGCGAGTTGTGGTCATAATACATTGTTTCTGCTGCTCTTTATTCTTCACACCCTATTCCAGCATGGGGTCCCACCCATGGAAGACAGTCCTCCACAAATTTCTGCAGCATGGGTCCTTCACAAACTGCTCCAGCGTGGGTCCCTTCCAAGGGGTACAGTCCTACAGGCACAGACTGCTCCAGTGTGGGTCACCCACAGGTCCTGCCAGCAAATCTGCTCCAGCATGGGCTCCTCTCTCCACGGGACCACAAATTCTGCCAGGAGCCTGCTCAAATGTGGGCTTCCCACAGGGTCACAGCCTCCTTCATGCACATCTACCTGCTCCAGCGCAGGGTCCCTCCCGGGCTGCAGATGTATCTTTGCTCCACTGTCACCTCCATGACTGCAGGGGCACAGCTGCCTCACCATGGGCTGCACCACGGGCTGCAGGGGATCTCTGCTCTGGCACCTGGAGCACCTTCTCCCCTCCCTCACTGACCTTGGTGTCTGCAGAGCTGTTTCTCTCACATCTTCTCACTTCTCTCTTCTGGCTGCTGTTGAGCAGCAGTTTTTTTCTTCTTTCTCAAATATGTATCCCAGAGGTGCTACCACCATCACTGATGGGTTCTGCCTTGGCCAGTGGCAGATTTGTCTTGGAGCCAGATGGCATTGGCTCTGTTGGACATAGGGAAATCTTCTAGCATCTTCTCACAGAAGCTACTCCAGTAATGTCCCTGGTGCCAAAAGCTTACAACACCAACCCAATACAGTGCCATTCATGCATTTTAGAATTAATTAGATATTTATTTCAAATTAAAAGAAAAAAAACCCCATTAGCTTCAAAACCTTGCAGTATCCCCCTCTAACAGTGATTTCCCACTGACAATCCCTTTTAGTTTAGTTCTTGTTCTCTTGAGCTTGAACTTTGTACAGTGCCTCATGGCCTCTTCTGGCTCTGAAATCTGTGGCTTTATGAAAATCGTGATTGACTTCCTTTTACTGAAGTGCTTTGAGGAACAAAAAGGACTCTTCTCAACATATTCCTGACACATACCATTTTGAAGAAAAATTGTCAAATCACACACCCCACTACCTTCAGACAGATATATGCTGGGGTCTGAAAAAATTCTTCATCTCTCTGTACAGAATTGGTCATATCTGTTCCTGGTGTGTTTCACTGTCTTCCACATTTATGTAAAATGGAGACCTATGTCAATTGTTCTTGGGTGTTGAAAAGGATGCCTAATCTTAATCAAGGTCACTGAGCTGAAGAGTACTGAAACGGATAACAGACATCGGGAGGAGGGTGAATTAAATGATCAGATCATCCTTTCTGACCTCAAACTCTATAACATTTTTCATACATCTGGTTTTTACTAGCAGGAAAAAGAAGGTAATTTATCTTCCTGGTTAAAAAAGGTAGTGTGACAACCTCCTTTTTGTTTTTTATTTGTAGTCACCTAAATTTTCAATTTGTTTCCTCATCTTGCTATATTCTCATGTCTATGCTGTTCCTGCTTGGTTTTTGGCAACCAATTTGGGGCTGCATTCCTTGAGCGTATATAAAACTAACATTGTTATGTGGATCTTTTGACAGGCAAAGCACTCATGCAAAGTAAGATGAATGGGATGTCAGTTTTCCCTATCATGGGATTTCCATTTAGTGACCCAGATGAGAACTGAGAGAACTTGTCACAGAGGCGAGACAGACCAGATATGGCTTTAAATGGGGTTCCAAATCTCATATAGTTTTGAAGCTACTGCTAGAACACTGAATTTGTCATAAAAGACTTGTCAGTTCAGAGTTCATTAAGGTAAAAGATGAGACTGTTTTATCTGGATGCTCTTGAGCCCTCCTATGGTAGGAGCACAAACTAGTTACAGCCCTTGAAAGGAAAAAAAAAGTGCTTTCGCAGTGTTTTCTTCCTGGTTTCCTTTGGATTGAATCTCTGTGGAATAGCTCCTCCTGGCATATAAGTATTTCTTTTCCTTGTTTGTCGTTTTCAGCTTCTTTGTTAAACTTGGAGGTGTGTTTGCGATGTCAATTCAAAGTCTCTTGAGACTTGGCTGAGACTGGAGGTGAGGTGTTAAACTTCACAAGGCTGAATTGGACCGCTTAAGGTGAGAGACAGGGTTTTAATCACTTGCACTGTGGCTGCCACAGTAGAATCTTTGTGACCTCAGCTGAGTTTTCTTTTACTCAGAGTCCAAAATCAATAGAAGCACTCATGATTGGAGAAATTACTTGTGTTTAACTTTGGCCTCAAAGTTGGGAAGCATCAAAAAGTGTATTTCTCAGATGTGCAGTTTACAAACTGTGACTCTGAAACTCTGAATTTTACTATTTTGAATTCCATGTTTGGTAAATAATTCAAAACTGCAGTACCGTCCTTGACAGAACATTTAATCCTCCTGCTTCACAGTGATATTTTCTTTACATCACGAAGGTTTGATCCTGTACTAACTTTACTGATGCACCTTAACATTTTCAGGAGACAGTAAAATTATTATTATTATTATTATTCTATTATTTTAAAACTCCTGGGATCTGTGTGGAATACCTATAATCTACCAAAGATTTTATTTTAGCATGCTTATTATAACACTAAACCTAGCCATATTAATTTATATAAAAATAAATATAAAATATATAAAATATAAAATTTTATAGATTCTGGAAAACAAAATAGTTCAAATTTACTATGCAACATTTTTTTTAAATAGGGTCTTAGCACAGTCATTGAATTTTTCACAGTATCATATAAAACACATAATAATATCAAAGCTATGTTGAGAAATAGCTGGCTACACTAAAAACATTAACTGGTCACATATGCACTGGAATAATGTTTTTTTTTTTTCCTTATGTCATATGTATATCTTGGTGCAGCCCAGCAAAATATGGTGTATGAATAAATCCCTTGAATTGTGCTGCATGCAATTCTGTTTCAGTGACCGCAGGTGTACATGACAGTGCCATTTGGAGTCCTTCACTCAGCATCTGTGTACATGATTATCAATAGTGTTAAAGCAGAAGGAAATGTACTAAAAATAACTAAAAATAATGTCACACACTTCCTGACAAGTATCCTAGTCCTGTAATTGTATCTTATCTTATGATTTAAAAGAGCTTAGGAACAGTAGTATGATTGTCAGATCCTCCAGGTCTGTTCATGTTTTTCTGTTAACCAGCAAAGTATGTGATAGATATATATCAGTAAAGAAACAATAAAAATACCTTCTTCGGCATTTGCATGTCTTAATGTGAATTTAAAAGACATTCACCACTCATTATATAGCAAATTTGTGGAACTCACTGCTTCAGAGGCCAGGCTCAGTGGAAGAAAAGGAATAAGATGATACAGATACAATTTAGTGCAGATCTGGTGTCAGATAATAAATTCTCACAGAAAATTAATCCATGTCCAGCAATAGTTCTTCAAGTAGCTCTCACTAAGGAACACCAAAGGCAACACCTAATTACTTGAGTTTGATCCAGTATAACAAGATTAAAGGGCAAGTGAAAAGTACTCCACTTATGTATGAACCATCAGCTGCACAAATATAAGACAGGAAACAACTGGCCAAATGGGGATGATTTGGGAATTATAGAGGATCGCTAACTGAGCATGAGTCAAATGTGTCATGTTGTTACAAAGAAAGCAAATATCAGATTGCTGTGTACAAGTGGAGCATCCTCTGCAAAACACATCCAGTAATCCATCCACTTACTCGGCACTGCTCAAGCCTTAGCTGAAATGCTGTGGCCAGCAATGTGCCCAACAAGTTAGAGGCAGCACAACCAGAGAGGCAACTGTAGGAACTCAACTGTAGTTCAGATAAACTGAAAACAATTTGTAACTGTAAGGACAGTGAAGCATTAGGATAGCTTTCCTAAGGATATTGTAAACACCCTGTCTTTGGAAGCATTTAAGATCAGGCTGAGGATGTATCAATCAGGAGTGACATACTGGTAGCTGATCCTGCTTTCGACTGAGGAATGGGTGGGATGACTTCTCAAAGTTTCTTCTGGAAACATTTTCTATGACTAATCACTCCCTTCATGCCCCCTTTTCCTTTATAGGTAAATAAAATGGGTATACAATTTCTCATTAGATTTGTAGTTAGACACAAAAATAATTCTTTTTTCAAAAGAGCTTTAGTAAGACTCTTGAATGTAAAAGCAAACTTTGTTCTTCCTTTGATGTGAATAGAAGAATGTTTTCCAAAATAAGGTTCATCATAAAGCAAACTGATTTATTTTCTCAAGTTGATTTAGTTTATTTTTTTGTTTGTCTGCTTGCTTTTTTAATGTAAAATATTTTATCTCTGAAGAACAGAAATCTACTCACAAGCCCCTGCCATGCCTTTTAGTGAGCACCAAAAAAAGTTCACTTTCACAAAGTTTGCAGACAATTCCTTTGATTAGTCACAAAAACTATGTAAGTACAATCTTGTAGAAAGATTTAGTGTGACTGATGGAAGTTTTTATCTACTTCATGTAATTTAGCAATCAATGGAAGCAGGACAAAGATCAAGGTGGGCTTTCTGACCAGGTTGCCTTTATAATTTGTCAGCTAGGCTTTGTTTCTCTAGTAGCTGGAACTGCAAGGTAAAGGCTTTTTATTTTCATTTGCAGAAAGTCCAACAGGAATTGATTCTTTAAAATATGATTGTCGTGGTTTATAAAACCATGGGGACAGTTTTTCTAAACACCTGGTGGGCTGAGGCAGGGAACTGGGAGGGTTTCACTCACCACTTAGGGTCACAGGCAAGAGACTGGGGGGTGACTCATGAACAAGGAGCCAACACCTTAACCCCTTCCTTCCAACCCATAACAATGATATATATTCTGTTTTGTGTAGACATCATCACTGACTCCTTAACTTTTTTTTTTTCAAATGTGAATTTCTTGCAAGTGATTTTATTTTCCATATCATGTCCTTCATTGAATCTTTGTTGAAGTTATGTCTGTGGAGAGGAGAAAATACAATGAAATATTCTTTTTTTTTGTTTTGGTTGAGTACTGGAAAAAATACTGTAAAACTCAATTTTAAATTATCAATTTTAACATGAAAGCCAATGGAGGGAGAACCTCAAGTTACCATTTCCCTACGGCCCCTTTGTAAGCCTGCTGGATGGCTTAGAAAGGTGTAAACATTAGTCAGAGAGAATCAAGACTTTAAATCGAAACTGGATATCTTTCTAAAAGATATATTGTACCTCAAGCAGAAGATATGAACTTGATGCATGAATTATTGGCTCAGATTTTATGCCCTGTTACACAGGTAGTTGGAATAGATAATCATAATGGTTCTTCCGATCCATGCAGTATATGAATCTGAATTCAGCATGAACATGTTGAGAGGCAAAGAATAACTTAGTGAAAACAAATCATCTAAAAAACAACTACAATAATGAGAAAAGAAAATAAAAGCATGAAATGCCCTTATTTTTTTACTCTTTTTAAGAGAGTAAAAAAAAAAAAAGTGTTATGTCCTTTATTCCAGTTCTCAACTCCTAAACAACCAAAACAATAATAATAACAAAGTAAAGATCTATGACTCTAAGAGGTAGTCTAATACTTCCCTCTTTCTTGCCCACTAGTGTGGCAACTGACGTGTTGGCCAACTCCGTAGGATTTGTGAGATAAAATAAACACAAGCTAAAAATTATGGTTTTTGAATGAATGATATGGACTCATTCCATGTAATTGCAATAAGAAAAATACATTCCAACAAGAAAAAAAGTAACTAATTTGCTGGTGGTACAGGAACCAGAAAGAATTTAGCAGTGTTTCCACCACCGCATTTGTTTTAGTTTGCTAATGGTCATGATAAAAATTTGCTGTAATCATTAAAGTAGCAGATATAAGTGAAGAGCTCACAGGGAGCAGAGACACAGTGTAAGAAGTGGTCATTAAAGTCACAATTAGAAACATAAACTTACCTTTTAACAACAGAGGTGTTAACTCACCACATTGCTGCTTAAAGAGTTCATTTAAAAGTCCTCAGTTAGTATGCTTGGAAATGCCTTCCCTTAGCAACATGGGAACATAGCATATGGAACCAGAAAAGCATTTAATGGCTATCATCTCTGTGTTACTGGGTCTCAGAGTGCTTTTAAGTTAATGGTTACAGGTACATTGCAGCTCTTTGCCTCACTTTCAGAAATTCCCCTTCTGTCCTAGTTTTCATGTACAGAAAGTATGCAAGCCAGACAAGTGGTACAGCTTGCTTTAAAAGGACCTCAGAGTCTTTATTGCAGCATCTCCCACAGCCCACAGAATATTTAGTTATAATCCCTGCTGTTGTAAGCAACTCTATCACACAATTTCATCCCCAGTTTAGAAAGTTACAACTTAAAAATATGTTCTCACTCATCTATGTTCTCATGACTCCCATTAGCAATAGTGAAACATTCAGACATTAAGAACCATCTTGTAATTTATGGAAAAAAAGTTAGTAATTGACAATGCATATGCTTTTATTCTGGTGAAATTTATTCTTTAAATGAAATAGATCTTCTTTCCACTTCCATTTTACTAGACCGAAATCTTCTCAAGAAGATTTTCCAAACTCTTGATCATATTTATTCAGTCTGAACTCATATTTCTTGAACATGACCAGAACTGTATATAAGGAAGACCGGGGAAACTACGGGCCAGTCAGTCTCGCCTCTGTGCCTGGCAAGATCGTGTAACAAATCCTCCTAGAATCTATACTAAGGCACATGGAAAACAAGCAAGTTGCTGATGACAACCAACACAGCTTTACCAAGGGAAAATCGTGCCTGACGAATTTGGTGGCCTTCTATGACAGGGCCACGGCACTGGTGGATAAAGGAAGGGCAACTGAGATCACCTACCTGGACTTGTGCAAAGCCTTTGACACAGTCCCACATGACATCCTTGTCTCTCAGGAGAGACATGGACAGTGGGATGGAGTGCGCCCTCAGCAAGTTTGCCGATGACACCAAGCTGTGTGGTGGACACACTGGAGGGAAGGGATGCCATCCAGAGGGACCTTGGCAGGCTTGAGACGTGGGCCAACACAAACCTCATGAAATTTAACAAGGCCAAGTGCAAGGTCATGCAAGTAGGTTGAGGCAACCCCAAGCACAAATACAGGTTGGGTGGAGAATGGATAGGGAGCAGCTCTGAGGAGAAGGACTTGGAGGTGTTGGTTGATGAGAAGCTCAACATGAGCTGGCAGTGTGTGCTTCTGGCCCAGAAGGCCAACTGGATGCTGGGCTGCAGCAAGAAAATCATGGCCAGCAGGTCGAAGGAGGTGATTCTCCCCTTCTGCTCTCTTGAGACCTCACCTGGAGCACTGCATCCAGGTCTGGGGTTCCCAACATAAGAAGGACATTGAGCTGTTGGAGAGAGTCCAAAGGAGAGCCATGAAGTTGGTCAGAGGGCTAGAGCACTTCCTCTATGAGGACAAGCTGAAAGAATTGGGGTTGTTCAGCATGGAGAAGAGAAGGCTCCAAGGAGACTTAATAGCAGCCTACCAGTACCTGAAGGGGGCCTACAGGAGAGATGGGGAAACACTCTCTATCAGGGAGTGTAGTGAAAGGACAAGGGGTAACGGGTTTAAGCTGAAAGATGGTAGATTTAGACTAAACATTAGGAAGAAATTTTTCACTGTGAGGGTGGTGAGACACTGGAACAGGTTGCCCAGGGAAGTTGTGGGTGCCCCATCCCTGGAGGTGTTCAAGGCCAGGCTGGATGAGGCTTTGAGCAACCTGGTCTAGTGGAGGGTGTCCCTGCCCATGGCAGGGGGGTTGGAACTTGATGATCTTTAAGGTTCTTTCCAACTCAAACCATTCTCTGATTCTATGATTCAGGTGGATACTACTAGCACTTCGTAGAACACAATAAAGCATTACCCTCTTTGCTACAAACCCCCATCCTGATAGTTGCAAGGATTGTACTTATTTTGGGGGGAGACAAACCAAGTAATGTTGAATAGTATTTTCTCCCGTTGAATAGTTTTCATTTTCTGCTTGCTTGAATACCCTCCAGATCTCTCATGCATATTAAAACCCCTTCACCAGTGTATTCTGAGGATCAGTACATGATTGGTTAATTTTAGCAATTAATAGAAAAAATAAAAGAACAATAAAGAGCTCAAGTTGATTAAAAAATCTAAAATTACCATGGTTGAATAAAATAAATGCTCTAATGGCATAAAAGTGTTTGACAGAAATACTGCAGTTTCTTTGAAATTTCTGAGACAAGTTATTCTACATGGTTGAAAGTCAAAATAAGACATTTTCATTTCACTTGTTGGACCTAAAACATTACATATCTTAATTACACTTAATATTTAAAAGTACGTTGCAGTGATCTGATGTCATCTGAACAAAATATTTTGAAAATTTACAACAGTGTTTCCAAAACAAAACATTTAAGCCCTTTGACTTCTTAAAGTGCCTTGAAACACTGACTTTAATTCTGATGGGAAATTACAGTTATTCAGAATGTAGGAATTTCTCACTGGACAGAAATTTTGGTTTTCTTCCCAACTCTACCAATACCTAAGTAAACATTTTGTGGTTAGGTAAATTGCTTATCACCAGAGTATCTAAGCACTTTCTAAGTAAAAGAGATATAAAATGCATGTATAAGGTAATATAATCATTTTAATACGTTTCAAAAAGATATGTCTTAAATTACAACTCAGTGTGTTTTAAAGTGTGAAATTCCATACTCATGGCTTAAATCAAGTGTTACAATTTCTATGACTTTTTAGTGACTTATTAGTGAAGAAGTAGCCTGCTCCTACCCAAGTCATTACCCTATTTTCTTTGTAATATGCACCCATGATCTTCCTTTGAAGGGTGTAGTTCAGGACTGAAATCCAGGAAAGGATCCTGTAATGACCTTTCATATAGTTTTCACAGTAGATTTCACAGGTACAGAATGGAAACAATCATGGAAAGGTGTCTTGTTACCTAAGCATTTTCAAGCACATTTTAGAGGCAATTTTTGGCACAATCACCAAGTTAGAAATCTTCAGTCCCATTTGGTTTAGCAATATTTTTCCTCAAAAGCAACAGAACTATTGTGACTCCATTGTGCAAGAGAATCACACAGACAAATGTTGTGACATAATATAAACCATAGTCTTCCTGAATTAGCAATGGGCCTCAAAGACAGAATTTTTGCAAGTATGGAAAGGAGGCCATGTGCCAGCACAGCACAGTGATGGTAACAGAAATGTTCTTGCAGCACTGTAAACCAAGATGCAGCGGTGCTAGATAGAAAGCAGCTATGTGAATGTGACTCTGTGGCTGTGCCATCTAGAAGATCTGAACCGAAGAGAGGATTTAATCTCTTTCATTCACATGTAATGTTATTTTCCTTGAGCTTTAAGCAGGTTGCAAGATTTTGATCCCAAGAGCTTTGAAAGTTATACCTTGGCGTATCTCATTCAAGGTGACCATCAGATCTCAAATTGGTTTATAGCTTAGATGTGTGTTCAAGAAAATGAGAAGTGGAAAGACAAATGAAGATGATTCCTGATAAAGCTGCTTTCCCATAAAATCTGTCACCAGAGATCAACTTTCATGGATTTTCTGTTATTTTCAACAAGGTTCAGAGTGGATGCCAAAGGAATCAAAACCATATGTAGAAAAAGTTTCATAATACTGTTTCTGTTTCTTTTGTGTTTTTTCTCAAAGCTGTATCCATCATATATGACATTTTGTGTCATTGCATGGTTGCATTAAGGCAAGCCAAATCCAACCTAGAAGCTTCATGAAGCAGTGGTCAATCACCCAAAACATTTGGGTTTGGTATTCAGATGAATCTGGACATACAGTATGGGTAAAATAGCATGAGAAAAGATTTTCCTGCATTATTTCTGAGCTCTGTGCTTTTCATGCATGATAATATTTGGATGTTTTCCAAACCATTTAACCAGACCTAATTCTTTCTAACTGTGTACTTTTAATACCCCTGGAATGAGTTTTTCTTGTGATCTCATGGAGAAACTGAAACTGCAGTGGAAAAGTGGACAACACTGTCAGCAGACAAACAGATGGAAAACACCTCTGTGGGAAAACTCACACAAGTAAGCTGTTGATTAAAAACAAATTGCACCCTCAAGGTAAGTTTACATGAATATTATGTAGGGACAGCAAGCAAGAACATTCCTAGAACACTTAACTTTATATATTGTTGACTAACAAAAATAAATGCTTTACTATTCAGTATGTCTTCAATGGCAGAATTTATTTTCCTAAGTTTACATGGTTTTTAAGACCTTTTCTTTTTCCTCCCTATGCCAATACCAAACATAAACATTTCTCTTAATGATAACACAATAATATATTTTTAGCATTGAAAGCATTTAATTTGGACCAGTTAAAGTCTTTTGAAAAATGCAGAAAGCACAGATTAGAAGGTTTTATGTAAGACATGAGATATTATACACCAGTGTTTCTTCAGTGATGCTTTTGGGAAGTTTCCTTTTCCTTCTGTGAGGTGCCACCACAGTTATCTCGTCTCCAGACTGTGCAAGCCCTAGTCCCTTGTCCTCTCCTTGCAGGGCAAGTGCTCCAGTCTGTACCATTGTGATGACTCTCTACACAACTCGCTACAGTTTATCAACATCTTTCTCTTCATATGCCCAGAAAAAAAAGAAAAATGTTTTCTACACAAGTCACATCAACACAGATGAAGCATTTAATTTTTGTGTCACAATTCCTTTCTGCAAGGTTGGCAGTCAGGTTCATTTTATGAAGAAGTCCTAGCACATACAGTCAGGTAAGTGCTTCAGAAGATGATTGCTTACAGAAGAAGTAAGCATTCCCAGCAGGTTTAACAAAACCTCAACAAAGGAGCACTCCAGGAAATCAGTTATATTGCTCTTGCAATGGCTTTCCTAGGGCATAATCCATAGAAATGAAGATCCACCAGATCACTACCCCCTCTTCATGATAAAGCAGAGCTGGTGCAACCGAAAATCGATGCCAAAATAATTTCACGTATTAACCTCCTTAATTTACCAGCTAAACAAGTGAGCTTATTTTCCATAATCCTGTGCATTTATGTTTTCGTTGGAATTTGAGGATGATGAAGTGCAAGACAGAATGCAGAGACTGATTTTAAAAAGAAGGATTTTAACTTAAAAGAAACTGAGATGACTAAATTTGTAGACAAGATAATTTGGATTTATAATGTAGTCAATAGAGTGGGACAAACTCCTCCTGACGGTAATTTAGTGTATTCCTGAAAAAACACCTTTTTCTTTTTTCCTTTTTTCCCCCAAACTCTTTTTTAACTTTGCAAAACTTATTGGGTTTTTTAATGTGAATTCTTCTTACAGCTGGAAAGTGAAGGTAGGAGAAGAATCCCAGAAGTCTGCGACTGAATAGTGTTTTTTTAAAAATCTATATAAAACACCTGACTTAAGTAATCATTTTAAATATGTGAAATATTAGGTATGTGGAGTAAAATGCTTTCTTGATTTAACATTCAGAATTGCTTACTTTCATTACTCTTTGTAATTATGATGAAAAATATGATTATATATTGTAGTTTATATTAAAAGTAATCACTCCCAAAATTAATGATTAATGAATAATTAATTTAACAACAAGAAAATGCACAAGTCAAAAAATACAGTAGAATATTATTTATACAACAGAATCCAGGAAAAGGGAAATACCAATGGAATGTGCAATGGCTGGATATCTCAAAATAAAAGAATAATAGGATAAAATAAAATACATCTCAAATATTAATGATGAAAACAATGAAATGATGAAATGATCATGAAATGATGAAATCCCTAGGTGTTGGGATTGGTTTTAGGTGCTGTAAAGTCTTTGTTTGGTAACAACGTGGACGTATTCATACAGCCTCTCCACTTGCTCTCTTCACGATCCCTCAATTTCTTTCCCTCGGGCTTTTTATATTCCATTCCTTACTGCCCATCTTGAGAGAAAAGCTTTCAACTAGCCTCAGCAGTCACAGATTTTCTGAGTTTGTTTTCTTCTCCATCTTACAAGGCTATAATTGTTGTGTCCCAGAACACTTCACTCCTGTCCATCATAATGAAAGATGAGCTGCCACCAGACACTGCTCACCAAGTAATAAGCAGGAGCAAAGTGTTTGGGTATTTGTATAAGCACCAAGGCAGTCATCTTCAGTTACAGACTGAGGAGTTTCCCAATGAAGATGACATATTGATGAGACAGCAAGATAATGAGGATTATGAATAACTAAATCCACAGAGAAAGCAGCTGTAATCTGTGGTCAGGTGAGACAGAATTGTTTTGCATGAGGGAAAAAGGAAAAAAAATATGTTTATTTCTAGATGTTGGTTGATGAGAGTCTCAACATGAGCTGGTAATGTGTGCTTGTAGCCCAGAAAGCCAACTACGTCCTGGGCTGCATCAACAGAAGTGTGATCAGAAGGTTGGGGGAGGTGATTCTCCCCCCTCTATGCCGCTCTTGTGAGATCCCACCTGGAGTACTGTGTCCAGGTCTGGGGTCCCCAACATAAGAAGGACATTGAGCTGTTGGAGCAAGTCCAGAGGAGGGCCATGAAGATGATCAGAGGGCTGGCACATGTCCCATATAAGGACAGCCTGAGAGAGTTGGGGTTGTTCAGCCTGGAGAAGAGAAAGCTCCAGGGAGACCTTATCGCAGCCTACTAGTACTTAAAGGGGACCCACAAGAAAGATGGAGAGGGACTTTTGACAAGGGCATGTGGTGACAGGACAAGGGGTAATGGTTTTAAACTCAGAGAGGGTAGATTTAGATTAGGCATTAGGAAGAAATTTTTCACTGTATGGGTGGTAAGGCACTGGAACAGGTTGCCCGAAGTTGTGGATGTCCCATCCCTGGATGTGTTCAAGACCAGGTTGGAAGAGGCTTTGAGCAACCTGGTCTAGTGGAGGGTGTCCCTGCCCATGGTAGGGGTTTGGAACTCAATGATCTTTAAGGTTCTTTCCAGTCCAAACCATTCTATGATTCTATGATTTAAACATCAGGTTTCACACACTTACCAATATCCACTTATTTCTGTAAAATAAAAATCTGGGCAAATGAGTTGGTTGGCAGTCGTTGAACACTTTCAAAGGTCTCTGGCATGTCCAGTAGGTAAACCCACAGACCTGTCTGGAAGGTTGAGCTTCTAGAAAAGAAGTAACTCCATCTGGTGTTGGCCTAATTAGACCTGTTTTGACTCCGTATTCTTTCCACCATCTGCCTCTTGAATGTTTGATTATGCCTTAAGGAAACATTACCCTCTGGATCACTTGTTAGTGTTAAGCAAAGCAGACTCCTTATATGTTCCCCTTGGCCATCTGGCAGTTTTCCCCATTTTCTTTGCAGGATCACAAGACAACTTCATCAATCCTTACCTTTTCCTGCCCAGGTAAGATGTCTTATTATCATGAGTAGCTTCACACTGAGATCTGCTAATTCCATTTACACAGTCCTGAGACAGGACCCTGTAAATGTTGATGTAGAGAAAGCATTTCCCAGTAATCATAGAACCATAGAATCATAGAATCATTTAGGTTGGAAAAGTCTTTTGAAGACACTGAGTTGCATTAACCTATCACTGCAAAGTCCACTGGTAAACCATATCCCTAAGCACCACATCTACATGTCTTTCAAATACCTTCAGGGATGGTAACTCAACCACTTCCCTGGGCAGCTTGTTCCAAAGTTTGACAATCCTTTCAGTGAAGAAATTTTTCCTAATATCCAATTGAAGCCTTCCCTGGTGCCACTTGAGGCCATTTCTTCGCATCCTATCTCTTGTTACTTGAGAGGAGAGACTGACACCCACCATGCTACAGCCTCCTTTCAGGTAGCTGTAGAGGGTGGTAAGGTTTCCCCTCAGCCTCCTTTTCTCCAGACTAAACAACCCCAATTCCCTTAGCCACTCCTCATAAGAGTTGTGCTCTAGACCCTTCACCAGCTTGGTTGCCCTTCTTTGAACACACTCCAGCACCCCAATGTCTTTCTTGTGGTGAGGGGCCCAAAACTGAACACAGGATTCGAGGTGCGGCCTCACCAGTGCTGAGTACAAGGGGAAAACAACTTCCCTAGCCCTGCTGTCCACATTCTTTCTGATACAAGCCCGGATGCTATTGGCCTTCTTGGCCACCTGAGCACACTGCTGGCTCATATTCAGTTGTCTGTTGACCAACTGCCCTGGGTCTCTTTCTGCCAAGCAGCTTTCCAGCCACTCTTCCCCAAGCCTGTAGCATTGCAAGGGGGTTGCTGTGACCCAAGTGCAGGACCTGGCAGTTGGTCTTGTCGAATCTCATATAATTTGCTTTGCTCCATCGATCCAGCCTGCCCAGTTCCCTCTGTAGAGCCTTCCTGTCCTCAAGGAGATCAATACTCCTGCCCAACTTGGTGTCATCTGCAAACTTACTGAGGGTGCACTTGACCCCCTCATCCAGATAACTGATAAAGACATTAAAGATAACTGGCCCCAATACTGAGCCCTGGGGAACACCACTTGTTACCAGCTTCTAACTGGATTTAACTCCATTCACCATAACTCTTTGGGCCCAGCCATCCAGCCAGTTTTTTATGCAGTGAAGAGTAAGCCCATCCAAACCATGTCAGATAGTTTCTCCAGGAGAATTGTAAGAAACTGTGTCAAAGGCTTTACTAAAGTCTAGGTAGACAACATCCACAGCCTTTCCCTCATCACCTAGGTAAGTCATCTTGTCATAGAAGGAGATTAGGTTAGTCAAGCGGGACCTGCCTTTCATAAACCCATGCTGACCAGGCCTGATGACTTGGTTGTGCCGTGTGATGGCACTCAGGATGATCTGCTCCATAACCTTTCCCAGTACTGAGGCCTGTAGTTCCCCTGATCTTCCGTCTCTTCATGTAGATGGGCAGCAAGTTGTCCAACTTCAACTAGGACCTCCTCAGTTAGCCAGGACTGCTGATAAATGATGGAAAGTGTCTTGGTGAGTGCTTCCACCACCTCCCTCAGTACCCTTCAGTGGGTCCTATCTGGCCCAGTAGACTTGTGTGTGTCTAGGTGGTGTAGCAGGTCACTAACCATTTCCCTTTGGATTATGGGGCTTCATTCTGCTCCCCATCTGTGTCTTCCAGCTCAGGGTGCTGGGTAACCCAAGAACAGCTGATCTTACTATTAAAACTGAAGCAAAGAAAGCTTTGAATACCTCCGCCTTTTCCTCATCTTTTGTCAATATGTTCCCCCCCCACATCCAATAAAGGATGGAGATTCTCTTTACCCCTCCTTTTGTTGTTAATGTATGTATAAAAATATTTTTTTATTGTCTTTTAAGGCAGTAGCCAGATTAAGTTCTAGCTGGGCTTTAGCCCTTCTGATTTTCTCCCTGCATAACCTCACAACATCTTTGTGGCCTTCCTGAGTTGCCTGGCCTGTCTTCCAAAGGTCATAAACTCTTTTTTTTTTTCTTTTTTTTCCTGTTACAACCATAGCTCCCTGTTCAGCCAGGCCAGTCTTCTCCACCAGCTTGTCTTTTGGCACATGGGGATGGCATGCTCCTGCACCTTTAAGATTTCCTTCTTGAAGAATGTCCAGCCTTCCTGGAACGCTTTGCTCTGCAGGACTCCCTCCCATGGACTCTGTCAACCAGGCTCCTAAACAGGCTAAAGTCCACTCTCCAGAAGTCAAGGCTAGCAGTTCTGATGACCCCTCTTCTTACTTCTCCAAGAATCAAAAAATATATCTTTTTGAGATTGTTATGCCTGAGATGGCCTCCAAGATCACATCACCCTCAAGTCCTTCTCTGTTCTCAAAGAACAGGTTGAGTGTGGTGCCTTAGCAAGTTGTCTGACTCACTAGCTGTGCCTGGAAGTTGTTTCCACACTCTCCAGGAACCTTCTAGACTGTTTCCTCTCTGCTGTATTGTATTGACATCTGGTAAGTGGAAGTCCTTCATGAGAACAAGGGTTAGTGACTGTAAGACTCCTCCAGCTGCTTATAGAATATTTTGTCTGCCTCTTCAGCCTAGTTGGGTGGTCTATAACAGACTCCCACCATGATATAGAATCACAGAATCATACAATCATACAATCATAGGTTGGAAAGGACCAACCCCCACTCAACTCTATCATCACCTTTGTTAATCTCTAGATAATCAAAATACTCCCTAGCGTACAGAGCTACCCCACTGCCTCTCCTTCGTTGTCTATCTCTTTTGAAGAGTTTACAGCCATCCATTGCAGCACTCAGTTGTGTCAGTCCTCCCACTATGTTTCTATGATAGCAACTATATAATAGATTTCCTGCTGCACAGTGGCTTCCAGCTCCTCCTGTTTGTTGCCTATGCTGCATGCATTGGTGCAGATGCATTTCATTTGGGCTATTGACCCCTCCACCTTTTTGGGGAAAGAAGCCCTAATACCTACATGACCATTCTCAGGCATTTCTGTGGTTTCTAACACATCAATAAGCCTTGCATCTTTGCCGACACATGGATCTCCATCCCCAATGTCCACTGATACAGCAGATCAGAGGACCTTGCTAACACACTGCCACCCCAGGGTTATCTCTAGTGAGCCTGTTTTTATCCCTTTCCCCTTTCAAATTTAGTTTAAAGCTCTTTCAATGATCCCTGGTAACTTCTGTGCAAATATCATTTTTCCTTCTTGCGACAGGTATACCCCATCTGTTGCTAGGAGGCCTCTTGTCATGTAGACTGATCCATGATCAAAAATACCAAAATGTTCGCCATGATACCAGTCTTGGAGCCAGTCATTGATCTGCTGGCTCTTCCTGTTTCTTCCCTCATCATCCCTGGCAACTGGAAAGACAGAGAACACTACTTGTGCTCCTGACCTCTTAACCAGCAGTATCAAGGCCTTGAAGTCTCTCTTGACTGCCTTTGAACTTTTTATTGGAACTTCATTGCTACCTACATGAAAAAAAGAAATGGTGGATAATAACCCAAGGGCCATACCAGGGTAGGAAGCTTCTCCTTTCCTTCAGAAGAGAGTTTCTGTCTCCTATGGCAATGATCCATCTTTTTTTCTTTATGGAAGTGATTTTGACACAGTGCATAGGCCGATTTAACTTCAGGGACACCTCCAGCCTAGGTGAACCATCATCCTCATTATTGTTCTGTTGCACTTACAGAGCTTCATACCTATTATGCAAGGGTGCCTGGGAAGGTGGGGCAGTCAGGGAGGAGATGCCCCTGCTATGTCGGTCAGGAACTTGCCTCCTTTGTCCCCTATCCCTTGAGTAAACTGTGTTCTGCCTGGCTGAGAGAGCACAGGGGATCCTCCATATCATGCATCCTGTCTGCCTGTTGGGCCTGTCCCAGGGAAGGCAGGGTGCAATTCCAGTAGTCTAGCTCTCTCTTACATTCCCTAACACTTCTCAACCTACTCACCTCCTCCCAGAGCTCTGTCGCTATGCGGAGGAGTTCCTCTTCCTGGGCGCAGCTCCCACATGAGTGCTCCCTGCTGCAGCCAGTGCTGGCCTGAGAGCCCGGCACACCCTGCAGCTGGACACCAGGGTGGCAGTGTGTTCCCACCGGAGCTCTGTCTGGGAAGCTGCATCAGTCGTGGTGAGTGCAGAGCTTAGAGAGGCCACAGCTGTCTGCTGGGGGGATACGATTGCTCTCTGGGTGAGCTAGCAGAGCTTCAGGGCCCTTTCCTGCACACACTTCCACACGAGCTGCCACACAAACTCTTGTGTCACACCCTGGCTGAGGTGCCACACTCTGTTTCCTGCCCTGTTTGTGGCACTCCTGGTGGCTAGTGCTCCTAAGGGCTTCTTTTGTACTTGTGGGGGGCTTGGCCCCACCTAGGTCTCATCAGTCACTGTCATAGGAGCTGTGGCCTCCTGGCAGCCCTCTCTGCTCCCCACTGAGGCTTCCCCTGTGCACCTAGCTAGAGCGCTCTGCTACTGATTGTGCTCGCCTCAGCGACTCATACCTAGAAATCATGGAGGACATCAACCTAATACCTAGCAATCTTCCAAGTAAAGCTTCCACTTGTGCAACTTTACTACTTTACCCAAAAGGCTGAGCCCAGACACTTTCAGGGAGCTGTCAGTCATGCTGGTCCATGAAAAGGAACTGATCTGAAACAATTTGTTCCTATGTAGTGAGAGAAGATACAGGGAAGCATATGACATATGGGTATATCGCTGCCTGTTTTCCCCATTGTTGTGTTTTTGTGTGGTGGGTTTTTTGGTAGCAGGGGAGGGGCTACAGTGGTGTCTCCTGTAGGTAACTTCCAAAATCTATTTTGGTTGCCTGGGAGGGAACTACAGACATGGCCCCTGTGAGAAACTGCTGGAAGCTTCCTCAAATCTAACCCAGACCTGCCCCCCACCGAGGCTGAGCCAATCAGCGCCTCCATGAATAACATATTGAAAAGGGGGCACAGAACATGGGAGGAGGGCATGGCCTTGGTAATGGCCTGGCCTGGCCGGTCCAGCTGCCTCCCCAGCCTCCTCTGCAACCCGATCTGCCATCACAGCCCCCACCTCCACCACAGCCCTGGCCCAGCCAGCCCAGCACAGCCCTCATGGAGATTTAACAGTGGAGCAGATACCACCCTGCAGCCCATGGAGGATACCACACTGGAGGAGGTGGCAGTGCCTGAAGGAGGCTGTGACTCTGTGGGAGGGACCCACACCAGAGCAGTTAGTGGAGAACTGCGGCCCATGGGAAGGACTCACATGGGAGCAGTTTGTGAAGGACTCTCCCATTAGAGCAGGGGAAGACTGTGAGGAGCCCTCCCTTGAACAGGGAGTAGCACTGGAGACAACATATGGTGGACTAATCGCAGCCCCCATTCCCTGCCCCGCTGTGCTGCCAGGGCTGGGGGGGGAGACGGTGTACATCTGGGGGAACAAAGATGGTGTACAGATGGGGGAACAAAGTATTTGGGCCTGGGAAGAACGGAGGGGTGGGGGAGAGGCGCCTTTTTACGATGTAGTTATCTTTCTCGTTATCTTGTTCTGGTTTTGGTTGTTAACAAAAATTAAATTGTTTTTGTGTTTTCTTCAAGTCAAGTCTGTTTCTTGCCTCTGACCATAAGTGGTGAGTGAAGTCTCCCTGTCCTTGCCTCAACCTGTGAGGCGTTTACCTTTTGTTCTGATTCTCCTCCCCATCCCATCAGAGGGGAAGAGAGAGTGAGAGGCTATGTGGTGCTTATTGCCAAGTGGCCTTAAACCATGACACTCATAAAAATGAAATAGGGAAAATAAGATGAAATTAAGACAAATAAGAAAGATAAAAGAAATCAAAGGGGAGGGAAAGGGGACAAGGAATGTAAAATGAAAAAGAAATTTTAAATTATGCAATAACAACAAACTATTTTCGTCCTGCAGGTCTGTAGGACTTTTTCTAAAACAATATTTGCCCCAAACAGTGCAATCTTCTTGAACATTTCAGTTTCTGTGAAAAAGCAATTCCCATCCAAAAACTTACAGCAAAATTATTTCAACCAGTTCTTACAAAATAAATAAACACATGAAACCGTAATACTACTGTTGAAAAGTTGGAAGTAACAAAATGGTAATTTACAGCTGAAAATCTCCATACATTTTAATGTAGATAACATAATCATGGACATGGCAAAGGCAAAGATCTAATCCCTTCATTAAACTATGGCTTCCAGTAACTTATTTTCTGGATGAATGATACAGATCAATTTCAAGCTGAATTGTCTACAATCAGTATGGATAAACCAACAACAACATCAAAATGTTTCCTATTATACTTGGGAGGACTCCAGCTGGGATATCTCTATAGAAGTGTTTTATGGAATGATACAGTCACAGGACAAGCAGAAAGAGACATTGAATGAATGCATTGGTTTCAGAAAAAAAATTGGTACACGAAAAATTTAAATGAGAAATGGAAAGTAAAACATGGAAGAAAAGGAAGATAACTATGTCATAAGACCAAGAGATTTGGAAAGAACTTGTAACTTTAGCAATGCAGTCTCTGAAATAAAAAACGATTTATAATTTCTTGCACATTTAGTCTACTGAACAGAAAATCCTTAAGATTCGAGATGAACTGAAGAACTACAGGTAATAACCAGAGGACTTGAATAGTAACAAATTCAGTCCAAAGAAATAGACTATTACTTGAGTGATTTACAAGTGTGCTCTGAAAGAAAAGTATATAAAAGAAAAAGATTAAAAAAAATTGCTATTAATATGGAGATGGACTACCTCACAGTATAGACACCCAGCATTTGAGAAAACAATGGCTTATGTGGGAAAGGCACAGTACTTCTCTGAAGTGACAGTCACAGAGTCATTATTGCTAATTACTCTGAGCCACAAGAATATTTTTAATGAATATAAATGGTAGAGATCTCAAAGCTCAGAAGTAAAAAATGTATATACAGTGCAAGAGAAATGTGGTGAACAAGGCAGCAGAGAAACAATTTTTTCCCCTTCATGCAAATAAATAGGTACATTTTCTTCCTTCCTCCCCCTCTTTTCATTTAAGAGTTACATTTTAAGATAAATCAGGTAAACTCAGGAGCATCAGTAGCTGCTAAAACAAAGAGGAAGAGAATAACACTAAGGCATGCAATATCAGATTTTATCTGTATGGTGTAAAAAGTCCACTAGATGAGAAACGCTTATCTGTGACTTCAAGAAGAGATAAAAACACACAAGCAACAAAAAAAAAACTCCCTCAACAAACCCACAAAAAACCCCAGCCACTCCCGACAGTTGTTGAAGTGTTGGTTCAAGAAAATAATTGTCTTTTTCAAGGAGATATTGAGCAAAAAGACAGGACTGAACATAGATAAAACAGTATCTCCAGTATTACAGAAACATAGAATAATGTATCTTGGTAGACCACAGACAGAAGAAAATGTATTGTAACACAGGCAAAAAAACAAGGCAAACAAAACCAAACCAAACCAATCAAAAGCAACAAGGCACTATCAAAAAGGAAGCACTGGGATGTATTTATGCTATCAAGTATTAGTGGGAAATACAAGATACTGATAGGCATTGATACCATACAAAAAGACTGATATATAGCAATAATTTATATTGCATTCCATATACTTTAAATAGAAGTAACATTTCCATTTATAAATGTGATATTAAAAAGTTTTAATAAAATATGATTTGGAAAGATTCAAGATCAAAAAATTGTAGAGAATGATCAGTGAGATTTTGGAAGATAATAATTAGAGAGGTAGTTGCTGCATAAGATTTTTCTTTTAAGTGGTATTTTGGCTTATTAAAGGGTGTGTGAAAGTAGAAGTGACTGTATGGAATTATTTCAACTCCTAAATATTCAGCTCATCAACTCTGAGCATGGATAACTATTATTTGCCACCCAAAATTTGTGGTCCTTGGGCCTGTATTTTCCTAATCTTGTCCTATGAAAGTTCTTAGAGATCCGGAAGCACAAAACTAACCTCTGACAGGCAGCCATTTTCAGACATGCAAGGTTCAGGTGTTGGTTTTATTAAGCATTATTGTTACAAAAATGAACATTCGACTGAATAAGACAGCATTTCAGGAGAATAAAACGTTATGAGACAGCATTTCAGAATTTTAGTTGAATGGGTCTGCAAATATGTCCTCCCTCATTTTCACTCAGCAGGATAAACAAAAACTGTAGATCACTACCAGCTGCACACTCAGTCAGGCTAGCAACAACTTAAAAAGCATAGAAAGCACAAATTTGTTTCCTATACAGGTTGGAATTTGCTAACGTAGAGCTGTAAAAAACCCTGCAGCTTTAATTTTGAGATATGTACATTTTCAAATGTATGTCTGCAGAGCTCATTTTTTTAGTACAGTTTTCACAGAAGCCCAAGCTTTGGCTTTGTTATTTGAAATCTGAAGATAAAACATCAAGGAAAAACAGAAAGATAGGGACTGAGATAACAAGATTAGGACTTAAAGATAGTACTTAAACCTGTCAAGGACAAAAATTCAGATTATTTGTCTAGACAATGAGTTTATAATGTAGGAAATAAACTTTCTAGAGCAGTGAACATATCAACCACAGTGATGACTACAATTAAAACTAAAAACCACTGTGCTTGCGAGACCTGTTTTCACAGTAATGGTGGGTTTGTTCTAAATTGTAAATTTTTTCCACTACCCCTCTTTGGGATCTGGAGTCTCTGAGGGCTCTCTTCTTGCCTGATGTCCTTTACTTTCTGAGAGCTGTTATCTGCTTGCTGGGGTTTACACTAGTGCATCCTTCAAAAAGACCTGTATTCTTTCAAAGTCACAAATCTCATTTTAGGCAGCTCACTAATCTCTCAAAACTTGGATGACTAAACCAGACTCATAATCTTCTGTTTCTGAACTGTCTAAAGCTTTCCTTTAAAATTTTAATGCTACCACCGTCATCCAGAACCAGAAGTTTCCTTTGATAGTCTCCCTCCCCTTCTCCTAGAACTTCCATATCATAACAAAACATTTTCATTACTTGCTCCATGTTTTAAAAATTTCCTGCGTAGATCTACCCACTCATGTTTGTCATTTTCTGTTGAAATCTGTCAGTCAATATAACTCCTCCACATAAGCCTTAAGAAAACACATTTTACAGTGTTACTCTAACATGAATATGTGTAGCTTATATGTTTTATATATAAATACATTTGTATGTATGTGTATATATATATGCACACATGAGTATATTAATAAAAGAATACAAATGGTATCAAAGAAAGAGTGGACAATTTGTTCCACATGTTAATGTCATCTGTAAGTCACTTAAAAGAGCTATGAAAGATTATATTTGTTGTAAACTTGACCAGACATCTATCCCTTTTTACCTAATTAATCTGTCCAGCCTAAAAAAATTATGTTTTTCTTCATTCTCCACTATCATTTAAGATTCTGTTCAGTCTACTTAATAACATCTTCTAGGATAGATACTAGGCCTTTTCCACAAAGCATCTAGAAGACTTGCAGCTGTTATGGGTTAAAAGATACAGCTGAACTTGAAATATCTATTTATTGTAAATTCTCTCTAATAAAAGGAAAGAAAGTAGTATAACAGAAAAGAGTAGCATGTCTACTCTCAAGCTAGCTCTTAAGGCAAAATGGAATGAAGACCCTAGAAACTTCTGTGGAGCTGAGATGATTCACTGTGAATTACTTGTTCACTTCTAATCTCCAATCATTGAACCTTTTCCACAACAACAGCAAATATTTTTTTTTCCTATAGGAGATTTTCTAAACTGTCTGCAGGCTCTTATATCAAAAGACAGTTGTCTAAACCCCAACTTCATGTTTTCTATTTTCATCAACATCCAGTTGCCTTCAATTTTCTTCAAAAAAAAATCATCTCCTGTAACACAAATGCAGAAGAGATTTCAGGTGAATCAGTTAAATTAGACAGCAATTGTATATCTAAATCCAATTCCTATGAGAGCACTAGCTACAACTTTAGTATCATTCAGAGATAAACAAAAATTAAATATTACCAAACGGTATAATTAGCCATTAAAAAATCCATTCAAATGGCTGAAATCCTCTCTTCCTCTTAAAAGGCAAGACATTAATAATAACAGCTGGTTTGGATACAGCCCTGTTGATATTTGTATGATGTCCCATTATTGTGAATGGGGTCTGGCTTCCTGCCAGCTGTTTCATGTACCAGCTAGTATTGAACCTGACAATCAAAATATGCTTCCTCTGTCACCACTCTGGTATTTTATGAAGTATCAGACCGAGATGCTGCACTTGCATCTGCACTATTGTGGGATGCAATGGATCACCCAGGTGTGGAGCCACATCCTTTTGAGTGCAGTGCCCATGGCTATGCTAACGTCAGGACTGTTCTTTGGAGGCTAACTTTCCACTGGGTAATTTGGAATCCTATCAAAAGCCCATTGAAGTCAAAGGAAATATTCCCATTGATCTCCGAGGGCTTTGATCAGGCCCATGGTGAGCATGTACTTTAGCAGTCTTTTAGTGCTCTTGCAACATGCACAGCCAAATGAATACACTTAATCTTTTGAGTAAAAATATCATGAAAGTCAGCACAGTCCAGCTGACCAGAGTGAAAAATTGGAAAGGGACTTAGCAAGTGGAATTTGGCACCCGAAAGCCTTTTTAGTTGCCAAAATTCAATCTTTAGACAACCAGAAATATTCACAATTGTCTTTGCCTAGTTGCTGGCAATGTCTTAAGTCCGTCTGTTCCAGCGTTTCTGCTGATGAGGTCCCAGCAGAAAATCTATTCCTGTGGCATAAAGCTGTGATACAAAGCCATCTTCTGGTGCCGAGGTGCTTTTTACTAGTTCACACCTAAAACCTGCTGACGTTAATGAAACAGATGTTTTCTACCAAGCACAGAGATGTATTTTAATGTGTATTTATACCATGGGTAATCCAGTAATCCTTCCCCATGCTTTTCTTCACAAGATCAGTGCACTTCACATGTGGAAATCGGGAGTGAAAGATCTTCTTTAGTGGAGAATTTTTATATGTGGGCCTTCCCACTGCCACTGATCTAAACCCTGTTATTTAAAAGAGGGATTTAAATGTTGTCCACTTTTCTTCAAGGTTTTAGTTTAGTTCTAATTATTTGATTATTGTGAAAAATAGAGATAGACCTTTCCTGGACATGATTCACAGAGGACATACTGTGCATCTCATGGACATCCCAAGAAGGTTTTCCTCGCAGTGGAATGCTTCTTATTGAGGGAATCTTCTCTCCCTCAAAAATATTGCAGGGAACACTTATCTCAGATTGTCAAACTCCATGAATCTCTTTTCAAAGAAGAAATTGTGTGTGGGAGAAGTTGCAAATTTGGCAGTAAGGTGTGAGGAAAATGCTGTAGCAGATGTCAATGTTGTAGGTTAGCATTGTGGGTTTGTGTTGTGTTTACCTTTGGGTTTGCCTAAGCTCCTATGCTTTTAAAGATACACTCTTTGGGAAAGCTCTTTTACACAAAATTCAAGGGCTACAAAAGCTAGAGTATGTGAAGATGGAATGTTCAATGGACAAAGAATTGGTTGGCTGGTCGCAGCCAAAGGTTTGTGGTCAATGGCTCTATGTGGACGGAGGCCGGTCACCAGTGGTGTCCCTCAAGGGTCTGTCTTGGGACTGGTGCTCTTCAACATCTTTATCAACAACACAGATGAAGGAATCGAGTGCACCCTCAGCAAATTTGCAGACAACACCAAGTTGAGTGGTGCAGTTGATACAACAGAGGGAAGGGATGCCATCCAGAGGGACCTGGACAGGCTGGAGAAGTGGGCCCATGAGAACCTAATGAGGTTCAACAAGGCCAAGTGCAAGGTGTTACACTTGGGCCAGGGAAATCCCAGGTACTTGTATAGACTGGGAGAAGAATTCCTTGAGAGCAGCCCTGAGGAGAAGGACTTCGGGGTTCTGGTGGATGAGAAGCTGGACATGAGCCAGCACTGTGCGCTTGCAGCCTGAAAGGCCAACTATGTCCTGGGCTGCATTAAAAAAGGGGTGGCCAGCAGGGAGAGGGAGGTGATTCTCCCCCTCTACTCTGTTCTTTGGAGATCCCACCTGGAGTACTGTGTCCAGGCCTGGGGTCCCCAGCACAAGAAAGACGTAGAGCTCTTGGAATGGGTCCAGAGGAGGGCCACAAAGATGATCAGAGGGCTGGAGCACCTCTCCTATGAAGAAAGGTTGAGGGAACTGGGCTTGTTCAGCTTGGAGAAGAAAATGCTCCAGGGAGACCTCATTGCAGCCTTCCAGTGCTTGAAGGGAGCCTATAAACAGGAGGGAGAGCAACTATTTACAGGGGTTGATAGTGACAGGACAAGTGAGAACAGTTTTAAACTAAGAGAGGGGAGATTTAAGTTGGAGATTACGCAGAAATTTTTCACTCAGAGGGTGGTGAGGCACTGGAACAGGTTGTCCAGAGAAGGTGTGGATGCCCCATCCCTGGAGGCATTCAAGGCCAGGCTGGATGGGGCCCTGGGCAGGCTGCTGTAGTGGTTGACAACCCTGCCCACAGCAGGGGGGTTGAAACTAGATGATCTTTAAGGTTTGTTTCAACCCAGGCCATTCCATGATTCTGTGATACTATGATTATATGACCCACTGTAGACCCAGAAGAGACACTTTGTCTCCTAAAGAGTGTGTTTAACACTGCTTTAATAGCCAAAATTATTTCAGAACTGCACTGATACCAGACTTCTCTGGAAACAGCAGGGGGAATTCATGCCTCTAGCTGGAATAGACATTAATCTTTTTTTAATGAAGTGACCTAGTAAGGAAAATCTAAATGAATACTAGGAATTTGCTGTTAAGATACAGTAACACTGGCACCCCTACTGAAGCATTTTGCAAAGTGATGCCCACAGATGCAGCAATTTAGTGATATTACTCGGGTATCCAAAGTGGAAACAAACTCATATCTTTTATACATATGCTTCTGAAAGACAATTTTTACTTTTTTTTAAAGACTGTATGTCTATAACTAGCTACTGACTTCGTACTTAGAAACTGCAAAATGTAACCTGGCTTTCAGAACAAAAATCAGTGGTGTTGTACACGACTCCAAAAATCAAGTAAGTAGCACATTACATTTAAATACTATTAACGTGTTTAGCAATGTATATACTAAGGTCACTGTTACAGAATCATCATAAAAATAGAGAAAACTGTGGGGCAAAATAGCTGATGGGTGTTTGTCATGTTATCACAAGCAGAGCCTTGGTTTATACAATTCATTGCTCTCATAATGTAATTATTCATGGACACAGGAACTTATGATTTTTGGACTTTTTTTACTAGTCCTTTGTTCAAGCAGATGAAGAGGAAACATTTCAAAAGCATCAAAGTGACTTAGGGGCCTGAAGGAGACACTTCAAAAGCAATTCCCACACATTGGGTATTTAAGGTCCCTGAAGTGACAGACAAGCATCACACAGAACTTTTAGAAGTGCTCAGACCCTCTCAAAAAGCCTAAGATTATCAGGGTGATTTGGCTACTACATAATATTTGTAAATGTGTCCAGAGCTCCTAATTCACTCTGGTGAATGTTAAAGTGGTACCTGTAGTCTTTTTCCTCTACACTTAAAGTTGTGTCTGTGTGTGGGGAACTTTGAAAAGCTCACTGTTTGGGAAATAACTATCACTTCAAAGATTTGTGATTGGTGAAAGTTTTAACAAGAGCTGTGCTTAGGAGGGAAAAAGCTTTGAAGAGGGTCATACATATGGGAAAAAAAAAAGTAAAAGAAGCCTGTGATATGGCTTTAAAACAATCTGTTATAGTGGAAGAGAGCTTCAATTGGTTCTTTCTCAGACTGCTGTTTATTTGACCATGTTTTAATGACTGAGCATTTTGTCTCCACTTTGGTTTGTGTTTTGGTTTGTTTCTTGTGTGGTGGTGTTTGTTTTGTTTTGTTTTTCCACAGAACATGGCCTGTGGCATTTTAGAGGCCTCTACACAAATTTTAGCCATTAGAATATCTGAAAATCTATGATAGAGTCAGAAGCTGGACGTAAGAGTGGAGTACTATCTACCAGTCCTTCACCTTGGAAACAGAGGGATAGACAGCTGTGTCAATGTTGCAATGGTGAATAAGATGGGAACACTTCGTGGCTGTCAAACAAGAGCGGGGATGTTCCAGACTGGCAATGCTGTACTCACTTCTTACCTGAAGCAAAAAGGTTGTTTTATATGGGTAAAAATTGGTCCTTGTAACAGGAGAAGCAAATTTGTACAAAATCTGTGTCTGAATGTGCGCCGCTGTAAAATCTGTAGATTAAATTTCCAAGTATTCCAGTGCCATAGATTGTTCTTTGTGCTTCCTGGGTTTGGAGCCACGTGAGCTTTGGGATTTTTGTTGTTTTTTCTTATTGGGGGGAGGGGCTGTATTGATGCTGTAGCAATAAAAGGTGATAAAATAATTGCCCGAGTGACTAGCTGCACTCAATCCAATGTAAGAATTTACTATCCGCTTTACAGTCAAGATTTCATCCACATTTTTTGTATTGAATTTGTAGTAAAAAATCATGTATGTTTAGTTCTGATGATCATAAAGAACTGAACTCCGTCTTCTCCTGCCACTGCCTCTGTAGAATGAGTCACTAACAGTCAGGCATGCTTCCATAAAAATCCCTTTGTTCCAGCACAGAAAACTTTATTCCATAAAGACGGACTTCTGATGTTCCGCTACAGATGATCAGACATAGCAGTATATTCATTAGTCATGGACTCTAACCCACAGTCACAAAACAAAATAAAAACCATTTATCCCCCAAGTGGCCAAATTCTATTCAATGTTAGACCATGTTATTTATCTGTCTGGGATTATGTCATTCTTTATTGCTACAGCTCAGTGACTTTGTGAGAGGAGGATATGTATCTTTAAAAATTCCAGTAATGGATCATGCATTGGAGTATGAGTGCATCCGAGGAGAGAGAGAATCTGTATATAGTATTATTCTTTTCTGAAGAAAAAAAAGCTACATCTCATCTAGAAAATTGCCAGCTAATTTTGCTGCCATCCACATCAGCAATCATTTTAGACTATACCTATTCTTTCCTCAGATTAGTATATTCAGCATCAACGAATACTAAGAAGACAATGACGTACCACAGTGAAATAGGGGGCTGAGGTGGCTGCATGGTATTTTTCTAAGCAATCAATGGAAGATGGAGCTGCTCAGCAAAACTGAAGGTTAAGTCACTATGCCTGAACTATGTATTTAAGTGCCTAACCTTAAAATGTTGATTTATATTGTGGATTTCACAGATGTACATTTAATAAAGAATCACTTTAATCTATCGAGGCTTCAAGTTCTGAAGGAAATATTCTAGTTCGTAAGCAGTACTGTCTAAAAATACCATAATTCTCCCACATTTTAAAGCTGATGAAAAGTATGAATTATCTGCACATTGGTTCTGTATATTATTGCACTGCATAAGTCTGATAAATTATAAAAACAATGTCCTTTTAAAGCTGTGCATTGAGAAAGACAGGTCAAGTTAATAATCTCTTGAACTAACATCATTTAGTCTGGGTTTTGGGTTTGTATTTTGAGCAGAGAAAAACAAGTTTCTGAAAATCAACATATTTACAAATATGTAACAGGGTTCTTGCATGTTTTTGTTTTTTGTCACCACAGATGGTGCAGTTCACATCACTGGAACTTTGATTTAAATCTCTGAAAGTGATACAGTCAATATTGAATTCAGGCACTCATTTGCATCACGTAAAAATGAGACTATTTTTAATGATAGATATGAAGTTTCTTCTCAAATAAAAAGTGAAAATGAGACACTAACAATTGCAAGCAGAAATAGCATCAGCAGCAATTGAGTAATCTTTTCCTTTATGCCAGAAATGGCTCCTTACCTTCTGCTTTGTATCCATAGAGTTAGATAGAAAATGGTGAAATTTCTCATTAAATGTTATCAGAATAGCACTGAAAACAAAACTTGAGATGTTCATATTGGAAAAAAATATTCTACAGCCCTCAAAGCTAGATTCTTTACAAAGGCAATCTTTGTTGAACAAAGCCTACGGTGCTAATACGAGATGATGTGAGCAGATGCCTATCATGTAAACCTACTACATTCTTCTTTGGCTGGAGCACAGTTACATTTGCCCTTTTCTTGATTTTAATATGATCTTAATGAATCACCATTTCTTCTGCTCCTCTTCTCATTTCTATTCCAACACTCATCCCTTAGTTGTACTGCCACGTAACTTTGTACGGACATGCTGTCAGGAAGCATAAGGAGTTAAAAGAAACATTATAAAATATATTTGTATTTGTGTTTTCTATTTATATTTTTAATCCAAACTTCTGAGCATTTCTACAGTCACCCCCACAGCAGTTTCTGCCAGCACAGCTACGGGAATGGTACTCCACATGTGATGAAGGGTAAGCTATGAAGAAAGGTTGGTAAAGAAGAAAAATCTTGAGCCAGGTTTGCCTCTAGGCTGTCTGGAAATGAAAACCTTGGTATTGATTTTCACCTCAGTTCAGTTCAGGACATTACACTATTTTTTCAGGTTATTTTACCAAGATTTTGCATACCTATAGAGCATAGAAAACGTTTTGAAATCTTATTGATGGTTCTCAATCAGTTTGAGAGAAAAAATACTAATATGGGGAACTAAGGTCTTGTATTAAACCATTAAAATAGAATTATTTGAACTACAAGCCTATGCCAAGAAATACAAACCTGAAACAAAAAATAAATCACTCCACTATTTTTTTGTAAAATAAAAACTGAATTAATATAGAATTTCTTGCAAGTAATGTAAAATAAATGGAACATTTCTGAACATTGTGGGAAATTTTTATAAAGTTACTGCTCATGCAGTTTTTTTCCTTTTATAGCTGTTATATATGTTCACATATAGCCTTCATCAACTTAACAGCTATACCTCGATATGTTAGCACGTGTCTAGAAACATACCTGAAACTGAATTTAGTCTATAGAAGTTCATATGTAGGATCATCTATAAAATGGCAGTAAATAGCGGTGTTATGCCACTTGGATTGCCCAGCATCCAGAGATTTGGTGTCTGAATCCTTTCAAACCACTTCAGAAAGCTATTGAGCACACAAACATTTTTGAGTATCCTGCGTTTCAGCTCTGGGGTTAATATCTAATTTTTCTCCACAGCTCCTCCAAAAGTCTGCAGGCCACATCCAAGATCATAGAGTTTTGAGGACTGACACTGATAATATCTTTTGCTTGGCTCTCTGCGAGTTTGTCGTTCTGTAGGTTACTATCTTTCCCCATAAGCCAAGCTTACATTTCTATATATGCTATGATATCTATAGAGACTTCCACATCAATAAGCTAAGCTCCTGCTTTCCATCTGAGAAAAGTCCCTCTTTAAAGCACAGGTTGTTAATCTGTCACTTTAAACTGCACGGGTTCTTGAGGAGACAACCATGCTCCTCCACAGATAGCATGCTGTATATCAACATGGAGTACTCTGGACAGATAGAAGTCCTACTCATGAGATACCCCAGTTGTGCTCTGTGAGGCACACAAGAAGCACCGGGGTTCAGATTACCAGCATTCCGTAGACTCTGCCCCGCTTACATCATCTGTGTGCAAAAGTGCTTTGTTGACTTAGCCACGGAGCTGTCTTAACTTCTGTGTTTATATTCGTCCCTCACTAAAGCAAATTTTCCTACATATTCAGGGCACAGGGAGGTATGAACTGCCACATGCCTTGCCCACAATGAAAATTTTGTATATGACATTAAGAAACTATGGATAAGCATACTGAGTACCTAGTTAACCAATGGCTAAAATATATTGCTTCTCTCCCTTTTCTAGGTAAAATGCCAAATTCTACAGTGTAAAATGTGGATGAGAATGGGTAAATAACATAGTTATTTATGTTTTCAGGAAAATTATATTTGCAGTACCATTTCAAATGGCTGTGAGTAGGGCAAACCAATAGGGACTGCAGTCAAAGAGGTAGAAGGTGCAGTCGCTGAGATGTGCCTGTGATTACTACATCCTCACCTGTGCCTGAGGAGGCAAAGATAACTCTGGAAATGTTTTGGAGATCTAACTATGTTCTTATTACATAACAAACTGCATAGCAGACACATGCAAACAGTAAGCGAGATAATCTTCTTGGAAATCTACATTATTGTTCACATTTAAGCATTGTTAGTAGAATACTATAATTATTTAGGAATAATTCTCCTCTAAATGCAGGGTTTTGTTGCAGGAGGACATGGTGAGTTACACAGCCCATGCACATTCTCACCAGCCTGATGACTATGTCTTGATTCAGATTCTTTCATGGGCAGACCAGACAAAAGTGTCAGTCTGAATTTCTCAGATTATCTTAGCTGTCCCAATGTCTTCGGTAATTTATAACATTTTCCATCACTGCCATACATTATTTAAATCTGTGAATCATTTTGAGATAAAAACAGAAACTGAGTAAGAGGTTGGACAGAGACTTGGTAAAAAATACAGCTTCACTGTACTTACCTGACACATCTGCTCTTGCTCGCTACATATATTTATGACAGAGAACATATGAGAATTGTTTTTGTAGGTGATAGATTCACTTATTCATGGCTCCCTTGTTCACAGTTTGCTCCCTGAATAACTGCATCTGCAAAGAACAGAATTCAGAGTAAGTTTACAATACTTACATGAAGAAGTGATAATTAAACAAAAATTAATGGCTAACCTCACCACATTCTGACTAGCATCTCATAATACTGAGAACATGCTTTTATAACTGAAATTTATACGTATTCTTAATTAAAAATGTAGCCAAGTGTACCCTAAAGGGATTGGATTTAGGAATATATGTTTTTTTGTATCTATAGTGCACAATAAAGTAAGATCCCATACATGTTCAAAGGCAGAAGATCCAAGGTTAGGGACTTTATATTGAATCCATCTTCAGAACAAGGTATCTCTGAGCTGTATCACAGGAACACAGAATGGTTGAAGTTGGAAGTGACCTCAGAAGGTCATCTTGTCCAACTTTTCTGCTCAAGCAGGACCACCTAGACCCTGTTGTCCAGGTCCATGTCCAGACATCTTTTGAATATCTCCAAGGGTAGAGATTCTACAACCTCCCTGGGCAACCTGTGCCAGTGCTCAGTCACCCTCACAGAGAAAAAGCATTTCCTGATGTTCAGATTAAACCTCCTGTTTTTCAGTTTTTGCCCTATTGCCTCTGGTCCTGTCACTGGGCACCACTGAAAAGAGCCTGGCTCTGTTCTCTTCACACCCTCCCTTTAGTTATTTATATACATTAAAATATTCCCCAATGAACCTTCTCCTCTCTAGGCTAAACAATCCCAGCACTCTCATCTTTTCCTCACTGGAGAGAGGCTCCAGTCCCTTGATCACTTTCATGGCCCTTCAGTGGACTCAGCTACTATGTCCATGTCTTTCTTGGATTGCGCGGCCCAAAACTGGATACAAAACTTCAGGTGTGGCCTCACCAGTGCTGAATAGAGGGGAAGGATCACTTTCCTCAACAAGCTGGCAACACTCCTAATGCAGCCCAGGATACCATTGGTCTTCTTTGTGTCAAAGGCACATTTTTGGCCCATGTTCAGCTTGGTGTCTAGCAGAACCCCCAGGTCTTTTTCTGCCAAGCTGCTTTCCAGCTGGGTCACCCCAGCTTGTACTGATGCATGGAGTTGTTCCTTTCCAGCTGCAGGACTTTGCACTTCCCCTTGTTGTCCTGTTGGCCCATTTTTCCAGCCTGTCAAGGTCCCTCTGGATAACAGCACAACCCTCTGGTGTGTCAGCCACTCCTCCCAGTCTGGTGCCATCTGCAAATTTGCTGGAGGGTACATTCTGTACCATTATCTGGATTATTAATGAATATGGTGAAGAGGATTGGACCCAGTATTGACCTCTGAGGTACCCTGCTAGTTACTGGTCTCCAACTACACTTGGGGCTTTTGTTCACCCTTCTCCTCACACCCTTTCCCCTTCGCTGACAGAATTGAGAACACCACCTAGGGTCCCATGCCCTTGACTACCAGCCCCCGAGCTCTGTAGTTTACTCTGGCAGCATCATTTGTGACCTCATGGTGGGGATGTAGTAATCACAGGGCCAGGTGAGCTTTGGCAATCCCTCTACAACGTCCTGGATCCTCGTCCCTGGCACGCAGGAAATCTGTCCAGATGACTGGCTGGGTTGACAGATGGGTATCAACATCCCCTGCAGCAGGGGATTCTGATGATTCGCCATTTCTTCCTGATAGTCTTGCATGGCTTAGGGTTAGGTGGACCAAGTTCTTTGCTTGCAGACATATCTGGCTTCTCTTCGGCTTTGAAGATGGTGACTGTATTCTGCAGTTGTAAACACTTAGGTGGGGCAGTAGCCTTCCTCTTCATGACAGAAGTCACAAGCTTCCATCCTTCCCCTTTTCCAGAATTTTCATTTACCTTGGTGGTGGGTGATGCCTGCTTCTATTCTACAGATTGGATGTGAGGCTTTTCAAGCTGTTGAGTCCCAGAGAATAGCCTATCTATTTCCCTTTCATCTTTTTTGATGCTCATTTCTTCCCTTACCTCCTGCACTTGTCATCACAGTTCCCCCAAGACAGCCAGAGCTGCTTCTCTCCTGACCTCAGAGAGAGGCCCGAGGCACTCTCTCCAGCCTGGGATTTGTAGGACTGTCTGATGCCTGGGGCTTAGTCTGTGTTGATGCCTCTACCCTTGCAGGGACAACCTCTCCAACATCTGCTGAAGAAACTACCCTGGGCCATGTTACCACCATGTATGAGACTATTACAGCAGCACAATTTTGGTTGAGCCACCCTTTGACACCCCCTTCTTTGCACCCTTCTGCTCAAACTGCAGTGTCTGTTGGCTGCCTCTGTTAACTGTGCTCACAGCATGTTATACCTATGTATTCCAAATGTGAGGGCATCAAGGGATACAGTTGCTCCAGCATAACTCAAAATACAATTTTATATTCTTGGAAATCTTAAAGAAATCCCTGCTGCTGAGATTCACATAGGTCTCTTTCTGTTTCTATTAGTAGACCTTGTAAAAGGAAAGAGTTCCTTCTTCATGACTGTACGTCTGAAAGTCCACTGAGGAGGTGTTAGATTACTTTGGTGCTTAGAACATGGATAAGAATGAGTTTTCACACCTATACATCATTAAGTTATCAGGAAAGGTGAGAAATCCTTTATTCCAGTCTTTTTTTTTTTTAACCTATTTAAAGAAATACACAAAGGAAAACCTTAAATAGAAATTTTGTGAAGGTGGAATGAGAGGATACAAGAAAAATGGTTAATAAAAGGCACAGTAAAGGACAGTAAAAGAGGAGACTAAGAGTAGTAAAAAAATGCAAATTAAGACAAAATAAAATGTCTTAAAAAACTGAGACATGATAAAACCTACAAGAAAGCTAAAGATACAGAAAGTTAGTCACCCAAACTAACTTATTCTTCCTTCTGTAGATTTATGGTTCTCACCTTTTGTGCTGACAAATGCGATGTAAAACATTCTCACTGAAAAAAACACAGATTCACCACAGTCCATGAAAAAATCCATAGACTAGAAAAGAGGAAACATAACCCCCATTTTTAAAAAGGGATAAAAGGAAGACTCAGGGAGCTGCTGGACGGTCAGTGTTATCTCTGTGCCCAGCAAAATCGTGGTGTAGTTCACATGGAAAGTAAGGAAGTGATTGGTGATAGCCATCATGGCTTCACTAAGGGTAAATTGTGCCTGACAAATTTGGTGGCGTCCTATGGTGGGGTTACACTTTTGGTAGATAAGAGAAAAGTAACTGACACCATCTACCTGGAATTGTGCAAAGCATTTGACACTATCCCACATGACGTCCATGTCTCTAAATTTGGGAGACATGGGTTTGATGGATGGACCACTTGGTGGATAAGGAATTGCCTAGATGGTCGTACTCAAAGAGTTGTGCTCAATGACTTGGTGTCATTGGTGTCACTGGAGACAGGTGACAAGTGGCATTCTGCAGAGGTCAGAATTGGCACTGACACTGTTTAACATCTTTGTCGGAGACATGGACAGTGGGATTGAGTACACTCTCAGAAAGTTTGCCAATTACACCAAGCTGGGTGGTGTGGTTGACACACTCAAGGGAAGGGATGCCATCTGGAGGGACCTTGACAGGCTTGAGATGTGGGTCCGTGTGAACTTTACGGAGTTCAACAAAGCCAAGTCCTGCACATGGATCGGGGCAATCCTGGGCACAAATACATGCTGGGCAGAGAATGGATAGAGAGCAGCTCTGAGGAGAAGGTCTTGGAGGTGTTGGCTGATGTGGTCCCCAGCATAAGAAGGGCATGGACCTGTTGAAGCGAGTTGAGAGGAGGGCCACAAAGATGTGCAGAGGGCTGGAGCACCTCTCCTGTGAAGACAGGCTGAAAGTTGGGGTTGTTCAGCCTGGCTCCAAGAAGACCTTATAGCAGCCTTCCAGTACGTGAAGGGGGCCTACAAGAAAGCTGGAGAGGGACTTTTGTCAAGGGCATGTAATGAGAGGACAAGGGGTAATGTTTTTAAGCTGAAAGAGAGTAGATTTGGATTAGATATAGGGAAGAAGTTCTTCATTACAAGGATTGCGAGACACTGGAACAGGTTGTCCAGAGAAGCTGTGGATGCCCCATCCCTGGAGGTGTTCAAGGCCAGGCTGGATGGGAATTTGAGCAACCTGGTCTAGAGGAAGGTGTCCCTGGCCATGTCAAGGGAGTTGGAACTGGATAATCTTTAAGGTCCCTTCCAACTCAAACCATTCTATGATTCTACGATTGTGTGAGTTGTTAATTCATTTTTGAATCAAGGGATAATTTTCTCTATGTATCTAGTAAAGCATACAGATAAGTTTCTTCAATTGCAGCAAGGGAACACCCAAGAATTCTTCGGTGCTACCTCAAGATATAAGACAGCAACCTCCAGATCTTTATCTTCCACCAGAATATTCATAATGCAGATGATCTCCAGCTTCAGTGCTGCAGCCCTCGAAGTGTGACATTCATAAAATTCTGGCATGGATCCTGGAGTTCCCTCTAAATTTCTTCATAATCTACTTGGAGCATGCTGCTGGGGAAGGCCTTCTCTGTGTTACAGAGCTGACAGCTGCTATCATAGTCATCATGAATCCCACCGTTACCTCCACTGCTGAGAAGGCCTGTTCCCTGGACGACTTACACACCTGTTGCCAAGAAGAGAGACTAAGGAGACAGAAAAGCTTTTGGGGACATGGCTGTGGAGACACAGGCTTCATCTTCCTGAGCAATGGCATTACCTACCATTCTACCTTACATCATTCCCACCAAAGCCATAACAGAAGAGAGGTTCTGAAACACTGCATCAGATTTGTTAGAGTTCTTTCAATTTTCCTTCTACTTTTTTCACTTTTTTTTCATAAAATGGTTATTACTGACATTGTCTACCTTCCTCTATAGTTTTAATCAGAGTCTGTGCTTCTCTGAGGGTCAAATGGGAGGTTCAGACTTTTCCCAGATGGACAAAACTGGGTGATGTTTTTTTGTCTCGACATGTAATCCAGAAAGTCCACACATTAAAATGGTTATAATATACGGGAGATTTACACCTCTCTAGACTGACAACTAAAGGACAATCAGGTTACATTGAAGTAACCCAAATGGCACCAGATGCCCATGTTCAGATAACTGAATTAAGCTGTAAAGTAGGACAGAATTCAACTCTAGGTTCTTACTGGTGGGGGTTTGCACATAATGCAGGTAGGTCTCATAAATTCCCATTGTGATTCTCAAGAGAAAGGGATTCATCTTGACATTCAAGTGAGGCCACTATCCATATCTGTTACCACTGGGCACCATAAATTGAGCCCCTACTTCTAGTGAGGTGAATGTGCATGTCAGCTCTCAGTTTCATCCCACTCAATTTTAAGAATCTATTTAACTCACTTACACACCAGGAGAGTAAAACATAGGGATGAGGCATACACAGCTGGAAGCATGGGAAAGCAGTGACATAGAAAACCCGTGGTTAGGCAGCCTTCTGTATTGCCAAATAAGAGGAGTTTTTTACCCTAAGGTAAAGGCTTACAATCAGAAGAACGAATTGGGGCCATTATTGTGAACTTGGGTAATGACTGGTACATGGAACTGTAAACCTAAATCCTCTGGTAGACTGTGGTTATCTGCATGTCGATTCTCCAACACAGTTACAATTGGTTCAGCTTTCGCTTCTGCTTTTGCAATGTAATTTAACAAATCCCATGATTCACTAGGGAACCAGGTGGGTTACCTTCATAACATGAAATTACATGACATGGAGTCTTATGGTCATACTCATGTGGGATTTATTATAGTACAGAACCTCATTGCTGTAGGAGATTCACGTAATTGCCATCTTGAAATGCCTTTATCACACAAGGAGAAATAGCATTTACGTAGGTGATGTCTTCCTGTTAAATATAAACCAATGATTTTGCAATATATTATCTAACACTTATCAAACCCGAATGAACTGATCTTGTCATTTTATTTCCTATTGTTTTATTGTTAAGAATAGCATGAAATCTCAGGTGCAGAAACTGAAAGAAGAAAGTGTGAAGGTAACTAGAGTTCAGTTGCAGTATATGGTGAAACCTGAAATCTAAAGCAACAGAAATTAAGAATCACTGCTAGTTTGCAGGGACAAATTGTATGATTACTAGGACAAAACCCCTAATAATATATTTTGTTTGTTCTTTTCTCTACTAAAGGGACATTTTGAGGCTCGTGGATGCATATTAAAAGCACACATTCACCATAGAACCAAACAGTACTAATTTTCATAAAGATAAGGAATGTACTTGTGTGTGAGTGTGCAAGCACATGTGTGCACGCTTGTTTATATTTTTAATACAAATATAATAATATAACATATATTAAAATATATTATTAGTATATTTATAAATTTATGTATTAAAATTTATATGTGTATTTGTGTGTTATATAATGGAAAGATATTGTGATGTCTTTTGGCTATGTATTTATAATATATGAAGTTTAGCCTGATAGCACCAAAATTTAGTTTGATAGGTCTTACTGGACTATGAGCTATGTAAGATAAAAACAGTAGAACTCCTCTTGAAAGGCTTACGATCTCAACAGTCAAAGCAGATAAAGAAAAATGGTATCAAGCTGATAAGAATTTTTAAAGGAAAAAATAGTGTACAGTGCGTCCTTACTTACTTTCCATATGTTAACCTCACAGCCCACTCTCCTTTGTCTTGCTGCCTCACCAAGTTTGCTGCACAGCCTTGATTTATGACAAATTCCCTCCTGTTTTATTACCAGCCACAAAGAAACACTAGCTCTCTTTGAACACAGGGTGCTCTAAAAAAAGTGAAAAATAAGCAACTTACTATATTTGCCCTACACTAAATTCCGAGCTTTCCTACCCCCTAGCAATAGGAGAATTTCTCTTGTGCCCCTTACAGGACTCCTACCTACAACTGCAGGTTTTTAAACCTATGTGCTTGGTCACACAGTATTATTATTCTGCACAAATGGTAAGCCTACAAACCACATGATCCCAGTATGTTTTGCTATAAAATAGATTTATTAAGTACGGACTATCCTTTTCATTACTAGATATTTAGCCTGTGAAGCAGTCCTTGAAGGGGAAGGGAAAACATACGACAACTAGTAATTTGCAAGAGCTGGATCTGCTTCAGTGAACAATAGCATTACCTGAGACAGTCTCAAAGTCCAATAGTGAGCTCATAGGTCAGACTATACCGGACCTCCTTTAAGTAAGAGAATAGCTTCTCTCGGGCACTTTGTATTTCTGTAAAAGTCTGTGTGTCATCTTGCTCAAATAAGTAGAGAGAAGGCAGGAAACATAGAGAATGAGAAACCTGTGGAAAAATACAATAGAAGGAAAAGAAACCATTTAAATCTCTCTGGACCTAGCTAATTATGAAGAGAAAAAGACTGATATGCCCAGTTTAAGTAAATGATTAGTAATTTTCTGCACTAAGAGAAACAGCTGAGTTCACAGAGATGTGATAAAGATTTAAGACCATAAGTGCCTAAGTGCAATGTAAGATATAGTGGGAAACACTCTTAAAAGGCAAATGCAGCGAGAAAAACTCCCTGTTGCATTTAATAGATAATAAATCGGATTCCTCTGAGTTAACCTTTCACCTGTAGGTTTCAGGGAAATGGAAAGGATTTTTTAAGAAGACTTGGGTAGGAAGGGATAAGAATTAGAAGAATGACAGTTTAAATTATTCTACAAGGTATGACATATAATGAAATACTACACAGGGTTCTAACTTCAACATGCATATATTTTGTGTATGTAACACTAGAGGTCAAGGGTCCTTTCACATTAAAACTAGGAAAAGATGAAGCAGGCAGACTTGACATGTGACTCATAATGAAAATGAACCTGATATACTTCTATGAATTTAAGATTCCTTTTTTAATACAGTAAGTACACTTAGTAGAAGCATGATGATAAGAAAGCACTGTCATCATTAATAAATTAATCCTAGAGAAAATGTAAGCAGTAAACACATAAATAGAATTATGTGTCTCCCTATAAGCCAGGTAGGTTGAAACCTACCTAGGTTCTATCACACTTGAAGCATTTCCTGCAAACATCTGAAAGCTAACATAAGTACTGCAAACCTACTCTTCTAAAAATAAAAATGAAATTCAAACCTGAGCTTGTTTTGCGCTATTTGCAATATTTTTTGTGGATTGTTCTTGCCATCTTTTTTTCTCTTCAGTCACTGTATAGAAGAACTCCACATCTCTTATGGATGATCGGGTAGTGAGATGGATTGTGAACTGGCTGGAGAAAAGAAGCCAGAGAGTTGTGGTGAATGGGATGGAGTCTAGCTGGAGGCCTGTATCTAGTGGAGTCCCCCAGGGTTCGGTATTGGGACCAGTGCTGTTCAATATATTCATCAACGACTTGGATGAGGGAGTAGAGTGCACCCTCAGCAAGTTTGCTGATGATACGAAACTGGGAGGAGTGGCTGACA
>WKFP01013934.1:14748-30738 GCA_011057875.1 Pterocles orientalis
GGATAAAACTCACGTGAAAGTCGTTGCTGCAGGGAATTGGCTTTGGGGGTTTTTTCCCTAATGATTTATTTACTCCCTACTGCCTCTCCTCCCCGGACAGAGTGCCATGGAGTCGCTGCTGGGCGCGTCCATGACCGGCGTGGTGTTTTCCCTCTTTGCTGGCCAACCTCTCACCATCGTTGGCCCCGTCCTTGTGTTTGAGAAGATCCTCTACAAGTTCTGCAAGTAAGGCCGGCTGCTGCTGCCGGATGCCGTGAGAGCCTTCAGAAGAAGGCAGTGATGGAGAAAAGATGGTTTCCTTGTGTTTTTCTTGGTAGTTGTTAGATTTAAGCTGTTCCCTGTGTCACAGATGTTGCACTACTTTAGTGCGTGATGGTGCCAGAGCCCCCGTCACTGAGGGTCAGCCGGGGTTAAAGCGAAGCAGCAGCAGGAACAGAAACCGTGAGGATGTGGATGCCCAAGATGGGCTGCACAAGGAAGATGCGACGAATCGCTCTGCTTTGGGAAGGAGGGAGGACTTGCTTTCCTCTCAGTACAACACCAGGCACTTTTTAGCCTGATTTTTGCTGGAAGGGGGTATTTTGCCCAAATATCCAAATAGGTTTCTGCTGAAATATTTTGAGGTTTGATGATTTTATTGAAAATGTTGGAGCTTTGCACGGGAAATGGGTATTTTCCACATCGGTCCTTCTGTTGTGATGACTTTGACGTGGATGAGCCACCCTTATTGCAATTAAATTTATTATCAAGCCCCAGTTTGCTGGTAGCCGGTGGCTGGGTGCAGAACCAGACGGTTTTGGTGTTTAGGCGCTGGGGTGATGTGGGAGAAACCACCTTCCACAGCAGGGACCTGAGGCTTTAACACAAGATAATTGTTAAATAATGATAATTAAATAATTGGCCTCTCCTCCCGCGGGCCCACACCCTGTGAGGACACGGGAACCACGTTTTCCATCCGCAGCCTTGACACGCTCCTGCGTTGTTCCCAATTTTCCCCCAAGGGGGGCACGGCTCGGAGCCTCTTGCTGCCCTTTCCACCCTTGGTTTTATTTTCCGTTCCCAGGGATTACACGCTCTCCTATCTCTCCCTGCGGGCGTGCATCGGGCTCTGGACCGCCTTTTTCTGCATCGTGCTGGTGGCCTCTACATCACCCGCTTCACTGAAGAAGCCTTCGCCACCCTCATCTGCTTCATCTTCATCTACGAGGCTCTGGAGAAGCTGACTCACCTGAAAGAGACCTACCCTGTCCCCATGCACAGCAAGCTCGACTTCTTCACTGTCTACTAGTGGGTTTTTTCCTCCTGAAATGCCGCTGCCCCTTGGCAGGAGCCCAGAGCTGTGCCTCCATCGCCTTCCCCTTACCTCTTGTGTTTTGGCTTCTCTCCCTCCAGCTGTAGGTGTGAGGCACCGACCAATCCCACCAATGAAACCCTGCGGTTCTGGGAGAGCAACAAGATCAACGCGTCCGACATCACCTGGGAGAAGCTCACGGTGACCGTAAGTGCCCCAAACCACTTCTTCCTCGTGCCACGGCCACGGGGTCCAGGGGCATTTGCATGGTGCAAAAGCCCGAGCCCCCCAGGTGATGATGGGCTTCAGACTGTCCTCGTGCTGCTCTGAAAAGTCGTTGCTTAAATCTCACGTGTGCTTTTAACCCGCTTGGTCCTGGGAAGGAGAGTCCACCTTGTCCAGTCCACCTTGTCCCCACCGTTGTGGGTAATGACGTCCTCAGCCCTGCTGCAGGACAGTGTTTCTGACCGGGAGCAAGGTTAAGTGAGTGGTTTGATTATTGTGGAAGCTGGAGGACTCAAGTTCATACCTGAAGGTAATAATTAGCTTCCTTAATTGGTTCCTAACAGCTCCAGGCCTCGCTTTCTTTCTCAGTGGTGGCTGTAGGTACGTGCAGAAATTTGCACTTTGGTCAAAGACAGAGAACTCCATTTGTCCTTTTTTACGTCAGGAGTCCTGGAAGATGATGGAAGCTGCTGCTGCAAATTCTGTTCAGCTGAAACTGGGGAAAATCGGTGACTCGGATCTCCCAGAGCAAATCAGCAACAGATAAAGCCCCACCGAGTGCCAGGATCCCCGGCAAGATGAGTTCAAAGGTGTTTGGCAGTTTTCTCCTCTTGCGTCTTTATGGAGGATCCCGTAGAAACCAGCCATCGGCTTGGAGGGAAAATCAAACTGATGGGAGGGGGTCGCAGGGCTCTGCCCCCATGTTGCCCAACTTGCCTTTGACCCCAAAAACTTGCATCATCTGGGACTTTCTGGTAGCTGGAGATCCTCGTACTGCAAAACGAGGGGTCACAGGCATGATCAGTACCAGCAGCAGCTCAGGAACCCGCTCCAAGGCCGAACGCCAGCAGATGAAATGTCAAAAATGACCACGTGAAAAGCTCTGACTGTGGACACGGAGACGCTCTGAAGCAGGGAGGAAGGAGGTAAAGGACGGCATGTGAACGTGACCGCGTTCCTCTGTGAGCGGCAGCGCACACCTGCGGCTTCCCTCAGCTTTGGGCAATTTTTTTTTTCCTACAATCAGCACGAAGAGCTTGAGGAGGCAAAGGGGAGACATTGCAACAAACTGCAGTCCCACCAGCAAGAGGTCGAAGAGCTGAGTTTTGTGATCCGGAGAAGGCAGCATGCCTTGAAAATCTGAAGAAGCAGGTACAATGAGATCCCAGTCGTGTTTTCTACATCTCTGGGGCATTTCTTTCACCTTTATCAAAGAGCATTGTCTCATATGGGTCCCATTGACCTAGAGAATATCTTACCAGTGCCAAGGAGAGAAGGAGAATTATCTGCTGGCCTATATTCTGCTGGATTATTTTGATTATTGCAAAGAACTAATTGTGTCAAATTAGATCGTTGGATTAGCTACAGCCGCTTGGAAAACTGCTAAAATTGCTCCAGCGAGAATTCTGGCAGGAGACAATGCTTCCGACACAGGTTCAAAGCATCCAATAAGTAGGGTAGAATTATGACTCATCAGTCATTCAGCAACCGTAGAAACTGGCGTAATTTTCAGACCATCTAATTCATTATATAGTTTATAACGGGAAGTAATGGAAAACCTTAATTATTAGTTCCAACTAAAACAAAGTATTGGTATCCTCAAAACAGTCTGGCCGTACAGGGAGATGGATGTTCAGCCCTTCTGGAGTATTTCAGAGCTGATATTTGATTTTGGAAACATTTGGCTTCCTTAAAAGCAACCTCAATACTTCCCAGTTTGGGCTCTCAAAAGAAGAGAGAATTTCTCTTCGAAAGTATGGCAAGAAAGAGGACAGGGAAAGCAGGGACCTGTCCTTCTTGTGTCTCCCCTGACAGGTGTCCTCTCTGCAAACATCAGTTTGTGACACTGAGCAACGTGGGGATTGTGCCCTGAAAGATTCCCGGGAGAAGCACGTTGAGCTGCAGGATGCCCTCCAGAGAGCCAGGGATGAGCAGGTGAGGGAATAAAGAACCGGTGGTCAGCAAAAATGTAAACTGACCTTCAGGTTCGAGAATGATTGTGGACGAGTGAGGCAGCACTACAGAAAACCCAACTGCAAGCGTGAGAAGCACGCGTGAAACACCGTGTTGTGGAAAACAGACAAAACCTGAAGGTTGGTAGAATGTAAAACCAAAACTGAGATGATGTAATCCTGCGTAATACATTGGGAGCTTGCATACAGGACAGTAGCTTTTGCTCTCAGCAACGCTCCCCCTTCATCAAACCGGAGCGCGTTTGGTGTGTTTCAGCGCGCCGTGCGGATCCTGGAGATCGGCGAGCTGGCTTGCATGCTGCGGGGTTACCAGGGGCTGGGGGATGCCAGACTGGCCCTGGATACTGAGATTGCAAACTCTGCTGGAGGGCAAAGAGAGCAGGTGGGTACCGCTTCAACCGCGTGTGGGCAGTGTGCGGTCTCCAACCGAGACAAGGAGGCTGGAAAACACTAGAAATGCTGGTTACATGGTGGAAAAACCTTGTGACCTTCTTCAGGATACACCTTGGGAGCCCTGTGGCTGTGTAAGTAAGCTCCAGGTTGTCTATTTTCCTTACCTGTTAAACAATCTAGTTCTGGTTTGCGGGGGGAAGAGGAAGGCTGCATCCTCCCCATGAGGGTAATGGTTTTAAGCTGAAAAAGGGGAAACTGAGATGAGATGTGAGGAAGAAATGTTTTCCTGTGCAGGGGGGTGAGGCAGTGGCCCAGGTTGCCCAGAGAAGCTGTGGATGCCCCATCCCTGGAGGGGTTCAAGGCCAGGCTGGATGAGGCTTTGGGCAACCTGGGCTAGTGGGAGGTGGCCCTGCCCATGGCAGGTTCCCTTCCAGCCCAGACCATTCTGTGATCCTGTGACAGTGATCACCACCCCTTGCAACACCATCTCTGGGATGTGGATCTGGTAGACAGCCCGGAAGATGCAGGTCCTCCTGTAGCGCTGGTAGAACATCCCTACCCGAAGATGCTGGTGCCTGCCTGAAATACTAGGGTCTGAGCAGTGAGGCCCTGAACCAAAGCTGACCTCTAGGTGAACCTCACAACCTAACAATATACCTAATGTGAATAATATCGATCACATGTGCAATATATAATTTGTGAATATATGCCAATTTATAAAAGCTTTTGTTGTAACGCTTATAGGGCATTGCTGTAACGTTGGCTGTAAAATAATAGTTGTGTAATGGTAGCCCCACTTGCCAAAGAGAGATATACCTATCTCAAACCCTCAGACAGACCTCTACGTGACAGAATGTGGCAGGGCGGTGACGGGCTGTGTTTAGAGACGCATAATCAAAGATAACCAGATACCTTTACTTCTTCTTAACTTTTTCTCGGGCTCTGGCCAAGCGCGGGAAAAAATTAACATGGAAGAAAACAAACGACACCAGATGTTTTTCCCAGCTTAAGATATGAAGTTGGTTATTTAACTGTATAAAAGCGGGGACCGTTTGCAGGGAAATTTGGAAGCCTTGTGGACGCACTGTATAGAGATTTCCCAATTGCTGGGATGGGTTCTCCAAATCCTTCGCTGTAAACGGGCTCCCCAGCGTCTGCGGATCTGGATGATGGTCATACAGGGCAATTGGTGATGGATCTTTCTTAACCACTATCGCTGACTCTATGGAGTAATGATTAGGCGCATTGCCTTATTCTGTGCTTGCTATAGTAGTTTGCTTGTGTTTTCCTGCTTTACCTTATCTTGTTTTATTTTTTCTACACTATTTTCCTCATTACTTTGTCACTTTGGACATAAGTACAAATAACTTTATTTTTTTTGGGTGCCCAATTCCTTTGTGCTCTCCCTGTCAATTGGCAAGACACTGCCACAGAGGATTCACCTCCGGCAGTGTTGCTGGCTCTGTAGGCAGAGGGTATATCCCCGGTGCTCCCAACTGCATCCCTGGGGGTGAAGAATTTAGGGCTGGAGGAGGAGCCCACTCGTGCCAGAACTCAGCCCCTCCGGGCACTGGTGGACTCAGTGGGAGCTGTGGAGGTTGCTGCAGAGCTGCAAAGGGCGTGGGAAACTCAGCCCACCCCCAAGGGATGCGTTGGCCAGGGGTGAGGATTTCCACTGGACCTCCAAGAACACCCGAATCTAAACTTCAGCCATAAGAGTCAGGACAACCAAGACGTGAGACCTAAAGTACAAAAACAAAAGCCTTGCTCCACTTCCAGTGGCAAAAATGTCCCCAGCTGCACCTTACGCACAAGGAAGAGGCACACCGGGTACGAGAACGTCGCAGCATCGTGAAACCACATCAGAGAAACTCTGCCGGGATCACATCAAAAAAGGGAGACTTAAGACATATTCCTTTTTATTTCTGCTGTTTCTTTAAAGGGCTGGTGGCTGCGTTGGGGCACTTAGCTTGTTATCGCTCAGTTCCTGCTTTATTTTCCTGGTGAAGCCTTTGCTATCTCTGAAACGAGTCGTGATATTTAATTCAGAATCCTTTCCCTAGAGTGCTCTGGGAAATGTTTCTGGAAATGAGCTCTCTAGGACTCACCGCTTCATCCAAGTCTATCTGATGTAATTTTAGGCAAGTGGTGGTGACACACGGGGTCACGGAGAGGAGGGGCAGGACTCCAGCGATGTTCTGTGGTCACTTGGAGCAGTTTGGTCACCCGTGCACAGGTAGACAGGTCATAAAGGAAGTCTCAATTTAAAAAAAACCACATTTCTGTAGTCAGCACAGTGATGATGTCACTTGCACTCCTCTTAGTTTCTTACTTAGTGTCCTGACATATGCATAAATTTCAGCATCCTCACTTCTGTCTTGGTGATTCAAGAGCCTTAAACTTTTTGCTCTTTTTCCGGTAAATTGCACGGAGGACAAGCGTGTTGCCGCTCGGTTTTTAGTGTTTGACGGGAATACAGAAATACCCTGTTTCTAAACTGGGCGAGAAGTCTCTGCTGGTGAGGAGTTCTAACAATCAAGCAGAGGTGGCAGATCACGCAGATCCAGTCTTTAGTTGTTGTAAATTATGGAAGCCTTGTAAAGTCAGATTATTTATGCTGATTTGCACCAAATTTGGCTCCTACTCAATGCTATTCAGTGGGTGTTTTAAGATTCATGGAGAAGTCATTGTCAGTCTCTTTGCATTTTTATGGCGTGTCTACCACAGACGTGTGATGACAAAACATATTTTATACCTCTTCCAGATCTGCTGCAATAGGGTCGTTGTAGGCAAAAAAACTCAGAAATGTGCTTGGTTGTTTTTTTTTTCGGCATCATTTTAGAGATTCTACAACTACCAGATTAGGACTTCAAGGTAGATCAAGGGAAGATATTTTATTTTACATTTGAGCAGATTAAAAAAAGAAGCCAACAGATTAGTAGCATAAATAAGCCACAAAGGACTGGAGTGTTTTGAGATTAAACTGATGAAAGCCAATGAGCAGAACAAAGAAATGAACCGTGTAGAGGCGAGTTGGGCAGATACGTCTTACAAAAGGGGAATTCAGGGGGAAGGTCTTTCCTATCTGACCAATTACCATGATTCAGAACTAGAAGAGCTTTCTCCCCCCCATAATTCTGATGGGATAGGAAACTATTTCCCAATAAAATGTGAAAAAGAAAACAGGCACCATTGTTAATGAAGAAAACCACAAGAAAGATTTGACAAGAGAAGAACGATCGAGCATCCATAAATATTCATTGAGAGGGGTTTGAGCATCTCGTGAAGGTTGTGGGGTTCCCATTGGAAACAGACGATCCTGCAGCTTTTCATGCAGGAAATGTCAGGGAAATTTGCTTTCTCACCTCCAGACTCCTGCCAACATTTCAAGATCGGACGAGTTCATTTACTTCAAACCTGTGACCAGCCTCATCAGCGCTCCATGAACCGTGAGCTGGGTGTTTGGTCAGAAATTCAGCAGCACACACGACAAAGGTGCGCAAACCAAATCAAACCTGGGCTTGGGCACTCGGGCTTTAGCATAACAAAAGGAAGAGTTTATCTCCTGCTGTGCTTCCCAGGAGGACCCGACCCACCTTCCCTGGGCAATTCCTTCCTTCTGCCTGGCTCAGCAAATCTCTTCCGCCCAAGAAAAGAGCTTCAACTGGAAGGGGTAAGAGCTCCTGGAGATTTATAGGGAAGTTGCTGTAACCTGATAACAATTACAATTTTTTTTTTCTTTTCTAATCTTTTTGCTTTAACAAGCAGCTCAACGCCATCCCATTCAGGGGCCTGGATTCCCGTACATCCCATGTTCATTTCCACTGTGCGATTCTGTGGAAGACCTCAACATGAAAAAGATCAAAACAATCCTTTGCTTTCTTGCAAGCCTTGGCTTTACAGGTGCTAATCACCGTGTGGAGATATGATGTATGCGTACATCAGGAACTGAGCACATCTAGAGAGCGTGTGATGTTGTGTACTCTCATTAAGACTTCAAAGGCGCTCAAGAAATTCGGCGCCCAAAGGGTGGGACTAATTCCACCCAACTTCAGCCATCCAGAAGTGGGGCGCCTGGTCTAGTTGTCTGGTTGTCTAGACTGCCTCTGGTCATCAATAAGAACAGAGGTGAGTTCCTCCAGAGGAGGATTCCTCCCGCCTGTCCTATTTGAGGGTGCCGTGAATCACCGTCTGGAGATGCCTATCTCTTTCCATTAGCCGTAGAGGGAGCCTCAAAGATGAAATTAGAATACGTGGCTGGTCTGATGGCTGAAGAAGGGAGGAAGGTGCACCCAGGCCCAGTGTTTGATGAATTTTATGAGGAATATCCTTTGAAAAGCCTAGCCTTGACTTCTAACACAGAGCAGTTGTAGGCTAATGAGAGGAAAAAATACATTACCAGGTTGAATTCCCTTGGACAACCTTGGCTTTAGGATAAAAGGGAACGAGGCTGTGCTACTCAGATAAATTCTTGAACTTCTCATGAATGACATGGACAAGAGTCTACACAGTCCAAGAAATTGTGTGCGTAAAAATACACATTACAACCCAATCTCACATCTGTCAAAGGGTGTTAGCCCAGGTAGGTTATTGCCATTGTCCCGTCTGAATGTAATGAGTTTTCTATGGCTGCGGATAATTACAGAGATGGAGCATGGCTCTTTGAGACTATCGTATAAAATATATTTCGAGAGCTAGTTGAGATTCATTTCCAGAGGCAACAAACAAATTAGTGAACTTCACATGTTCCTATAATGAATTCCATTTTCAGCGGCACATTCAGGGAGAAGAATGCTGACAAAGGGACAGATTGCAAGTCGTCAAAATGACTCATCCAACCCCTCATCAAAATATTTCCTTTTTTTGCTCCCTCAGTCCTTCCCCCCCTGTTTTTTTGAGTCAAAATGACGCAGTTTTTGCTTCAGAGTACGCTCCCATTTCCCATGTCTATACTCGCAATAACAAATTGTTGATTCTTGAGGTCTTAAGTACCAACAGGCAAAATACACATTGTTCCTTGGAAAGATCTGAAAGACATTAAGTGAACCTTCTGCATCGCCACCTTCTCACTGGGATTCAGGAGCAGCAACAGAGTTTTACCCAACATGGGGCAACTTACGCCCCAAATCTTGTACCTATCAGGAAGCCCGTGGCTCTGGTGAGGCGTTTTGGAAGTGGGGCTGCCACAGCGCAGTTGTTTCACAGACATTTAATTGCAGTCTGTGCGACGTTCCAGGTGTCTCCCACACAGCCGATGGGTATAATGGGGTGCAGAAAGGGAGCGGTGGCACAGCCTTCAGTCTGACTGCTGGTCCAGGATACAGTTTTCCTATATAGAGCTCGTAACAACTGGCTTTTGTGCTCTTCTTTGGGTTCAAATCTGCATTTTGCTTCTGATAGATCTTTGTTCAGAGCTTAAAGGATCTGGGAAGGTACAAGCTTTAGCTTGAAGTCTCTAATATTTGTTTTAACTGATATTGCCAATTGCGCTGGCAACCCAGTATGAACTGTGAGCCTAAAATACTATAAACAAAGGTGTTGGCTGAAAGTCATGCTGTAAATATGTTGAATTATCCCATTTGTATGGAGCAAAAGTAGCAGTTTACACAAGTAATTTATACCACCAGCCCCTCGAACTCACATAAGTTGCAATTACAAGTTCAATTAATAGCCTCGTGAACCTCGGAGCTGCAGTCACGTCCCATGGTTTCAGTTTGCATGTCTTCTTTTTAAGAACTTGAATGAGGAGGTTTAGTGTTTTAAGGTTTAGCATCGGTTTTTGTCATTTGCATGTTCCTAACTTTTGGAAAATGTTTTCGGAGGGGGTTAACGAGGATGAGGGAACAGAGCTACTGGGTGTCTCCAGCTGCCGTTGCGTTGTACATACAACATGGAGACTTCTCCAAGCACAGATCCCCTACAGTCAGGAAGGGCTGAGGGCATTGAGTTGTTTGCACTATAATGTCTCTTTTTCTCCCAAACACTTTACTCTCAAAGAGCTGAAAGAGCCCTATTCTTTTGACTTTCCAAATGTCAATCTGGAGAAGGCCCCGAGATGGGTTCACTGTCTCACCTCCTTGGGCTAGTGGTTGCGAGAGAGAGAGATTCATCTTGCCAATGTCAGTCAAAACCATCTCTGGTGTCCGGTCTGATCTACTCATTAAGACTTCCTCTGTTGACGGAGAAAGACGATGCTTGCAGAGAGTGAATCACCCCCGTTCTCCTAAGCACAGACCCAGGGGCTGTTGTCTCGCTCTTGGAGGTGCATCTCCATCGAGCGTCAAGGGCACATCTGGCAAAGTCATCCACCTTTCAGCTGTCACTTCTTGAATGAGGTGGATCTCACCAGGATGAAACGTGCTACTGTTCCTTTTTTGTTCCCTGTAGAGACTACCAGAAGGTGAATAAAAAGGTCTTTGAGCTCCACCGTGGTAGAAGCTCCAAATTAGTGAGGGCCAAAGATTTAACTGTGTCAAATGGACTTCAGGTTAAGAATTCGCAGCTTTACTCGAGTGAAAATGTCACTAACTGCACAGAACATAAACCTAGTGAGAAAACTGAAATATACCTTGGATCCTGGATGCAACCTGCTCTGTTTTGATGGTGTTTCATGTGGTAAGAAAAGGTCAGTGTGAAACGCTTCATGGGAACATTTGGGGTGGGGGGCATTCTGAGTCCTTGCGTATGAAACCAGACCCACAACTCAGGGAATTTGCTGGTGTTTCAGGCACAGAAATGATCCTTCCATCACAACGCAACTTCCAACGTGTTTTTCCATGGTTGATGTTCTTCTTTTTTTTTTTTTTTTTTTTTTTTTTCTTGGTTACTTTTCCGCACCCAAAACAAGCCTGGTGAGAGAAAAAAGGGAGAGATTGTGAAATTACCTCCACAAAGTGCAAGTCTGCAAAACATGCCATCATCCACAAAACCCCATGAGACACAAAACCCCAAACGACACACTGCAAACAAATCACAAAGAGTTTCTTCAAAAATGTTTGCTAAACTATAATTAGTGTAAGTTAGGGGAACACTTCAAACCGTAATATATTCTAAGCCAACTTGCAAACAGAGCACTTTTAGATTCCTTTTTATTTCCTCAGTAGTTAGTATTTGCTGGGCTGTTTTGCATTTTGAGGAGCATTTATTGCTGCCAGGCAAACCAAACCCTTAAGCACTTTAAATTAAGGTCCTGATCCTATCAAGGCCAGCTTCCCAAATGTATATAAGGGGCAGCATCACTCTGTCACTCCAGCGGGATCTCTGTTCCTCTCCTGCAGAAGAGCTTCCCCTAAACTTTCATATTCCACCTTCAAACAAGCGACGATGAGCAGACAGGCGCCTACGGTGAGATCTGTCCTGGGACGAAGAGGCTTCAGTTCAGCTTCGGAGATTTGTGGTCGAAGCTACGCCGCCTCCGCCTGCCAGCCTGTCCGATGTGGAGCTGGTGCCTATAGCAGCAGGAGTGTCTGCAACCTGGGTGGAAACAGGAGAATTTCCTACGTGAACGGGGTCTGTGGTACTGGATGTTTTGGAGACTTCGGCTTCGGAGGCGTAGGCTACAATAATGTTGGAGGAAGGGTTGGCCTTTGTGGTCCCAGGGGATATAGTATTGTGAGAGGTTACCCCGATCGCAAGGCTGATGGCATCCAAGGCATCTGCATCGATGAGCGGCTCCTGAAGCCCCTCTGCGTTGGGGTTGACCCGCTGGAACACGAAATCCGCTGTCAGGAGAAGGAACAGATCAAGACCCTCAACACCCAATTTGCCTGCTTCATCGACAAGGTGAGTGCAAACCTGCTCCGTACCTGCACTTGTTTGAGAAAAATAAAACACAACCAACCTCCTCCAAAACCCCGGTCTAGCTTGTGCTGTGAATCACTGAGCTGGGTCTGTGCGAGGGTCCGGATTCCCACAGAGCCGTGTTGGTTCAGAGTGAGATCTTCGGTACTGGGGAAGGGCTCATTCCAGCCACAAACCAGTCCTAGTGTTTGATGGTGTTTGTGTCGTGGTCAAGGCAGCAGTGAACTTTCTTGCTGGTGTCTCTTCTCTGGACAGCCTCAGCTCAAGGCTGGATTTCTTACTTCAGCCTTGTTCTAGCTCAGCCAGATGTTACAGCCCTGGTGGGCTCATCTTTCTGTCCTGTGTTGGACCCTTTTCCCCGCTCTGTTTTTAAATATAGCGACTGCTCCAAAAACATTCCTGAAGGCAAAGGAGGTTAATCTTAATCCAGGCACCTAAATGTTGGCTATCTAAGTCTGAGCTCTCAGCTTAGGATATCTTTGTAGAAAAAACAGAGACAAACAGGTTCCACCCTCTGGGGACTCAGTTGCATCCTAAAGTACATCAGAGGCACCATCCAGAGGAGCTTTATTTCTGTTCGTTGGCGAGAAAGGCAGGTTTAGACATGTGACTTATATATTTCTAAATAATTTAGACAGGTGACTTTTAGATTTCTGAATAAAGGCAGATAATTTTGCAATCATCACGGCATATCACCTCTCACTTCCCAGAAATTCTGTTCTTACATCTGCAGTTTCAGAGCAGACGGTTGAACCGGGTGTTGAGTTGCTGCATTTGTCTCTTTGCTTGAAGAATCGCTATTCTTTGGCCTGCAGGTCCGATTTCTGGAGCAGCAGAACAAAGTGCTGGAGACCAAGTGGGGCCTCCTGCAGCAATATGTCTTACCAAAGAAAGGGAAAAACCTGGAACTGTACTTTGAGAATTACATCTGCGACCTGCGGAAGCGCCTGGACTGCTTGTTGTGTGAAAAGCAAAAACTGGGCAGCGAAGAGTGTGCCACAAGCCAGCTGGTGGAGGAGTTCAAGTGCAAGTAAGGACTTTCACGTCTCCTCTAGCCGTTGGCATTTCACTTCTCTGGTTCATGTCAGGCAACATCTCCCAGACATGTGGCACATCCCCTTTGGGGATGTCACATTCTTCCGTCTCGCTTGCAGACTCTTTGCATTGTTAATGTTGTTGTTCATGAAGAAGCTTCTCATCTTGGGCCGGTCTAATGGTTGGTCTCCAGCCACTGATCTTACAGTGCCTGATGGCAGTCCCTGAGCAAGTGAAGGCTGTCATTCATACCTGATGATTAGTGTCGATGTGTCTGATAGTGTTGCTTGGCTCATCCCTTTTCTTCTCCTTTTCCAACAGGTATGAAGAGGAAATCAACAGGCGTACAACTGTGGAGAATGAATTCGTGGCACTCAAAAAGGTGACGCTCAAAATCCTTGTACCTGTGATAGGTTTGTTTGGTGCAAAGCTTGGCTGAAGTAGTGCGTTACTAGCAAATGCCCGGCAAAAGTGTTATAATTAAGAAGGAGGGAGGCCTGTAAAGAAGCACAGGGTCAGAAAAAGAGGCAAATACAAGTGGAAAGCAAAAATAATGTATCCTCAAAGCTTACATCATCGGCACTACAGCAATACTCTCGTTACCCCAAGCACACTCTTGGAGTGTCACGGGAGGTTGTGTTTGTGGAAGGGGGACAGAGCGGTCACACTGGAATACCCGGTGTCTAAGACGCTGCTTATTTTCTGACAGTCTCTTCATATCCTTTATACTTGGACATCAGAAAAGCAGAAGTCATTTGAACAATATTAAAAAATTATGTTTAAATACTCATTAGTCGATTCTGAGTTTGCAGCTAGGTCCCAAGTTATAAATAAACTAATCCCTGTAAGTCACGTTGGAATGGTTTTGTTTTCCTTTAGGAGACACTGGGGCATCTTGACTCACCCTCTCACACCTTTCTGCTCTTGAAATCTTGTTGAAACACGTTTCTGTTTTATTGGCGCTGCCTCTTTCTTCTGTTTGTTTCTCCAATGTTCTCAGCGAGATTGCGCTGGAACGTGTCTCCTCTCTTCCAGGATGCAGACTGTATCTTTCTGAACAAGGAAGAGCTGGAGGTGAAGGTGGATCTGTTAAGAAGGCAGCTGGAGTTGTTGAAATGTGTGTTCGAGGAGGTGAGTTCCTCTGGTCCATCCCAGGACCTTGGTGTTGCTGTTCCATCCTTCAGATGCTCCAAATTTCTACAGCTTGAAACCCCTCTTGGACACGTCTCACCCCAAGCCCCGAATACTTGAAAGCATGCAAGTACAACATTGACATAATATTAACATAATTATGCTGGAAGTAGGGTGGTTCCCCCCTTTCTTAATGCAGCTCTGGGTATGCATTGGCTGTGTCCTAACTCTGCCCCTGGGAAAAGAGATGTGTCGGTCTAGTTACTCCGGATTGCAGTTGTCTGATTAGAGCTAAAGAAACTCCCAGTTTAATCCTGTCATTAACATCAGTAAAGCAGCTGAAGATGACAGGATACCAAGGGTTAAGTCACTCCAATTCCTCGCCCTTCATGTGGACAGAATTGCGGCAGGTCAGCATGTAGGTCAGCAGCTGACATGCGGCAACTCATCCAGCCGGGAGGATTTTCTGCTGAGCCAACCTGAGGGACGTTTCTTGACTTGTTATATCCATCAGCTGAGCTGTGTGGCTCTCTGTCCCAGCCCTTCCTTCACTACAAAGTCTGAGAATTGCTAATGGCTGACTAAGTCATTCCCCAACCTGTAGGAACGAGCTCAGGTAGATCGCCAGCTATGCGACACTTCGGTCATCGTGAAAATGGACAACAACCGAGACCTAGACATGGAAAGCATCATCAAGAACGTTGAATGTTGGTACCAAGAAATAGCTCAGAAGAGCAAAGAAGAAGTTGATGCTTTCTACCAAACCAGGGTGAGTAAGAGGCAACCTGGGTGTCTGCCTGGCAGCTGCAGGTCAAAAATGACCGTTGGCTTGTTTCTTGGTTCCAGTTTCAGGAGCTTCAGGATAAGAGAGGCAAGTACTGTGACGATCTGCAAAGCAACAAGTGTGAGATTTCAGAGCTAACCCGGATGATACAGAAGCTGCAGTGTGAGCTGGAGAACGTGAAGAAGCAGGTAGGAGAGGTCCAGAGGTGATGTTTCCAGAAAGGGCAATGTCTCGGATGGCTCAGGTGTGGGGGAAGATGATGCATTGACCTTTAGCAGACTTAAGACCTGCTCTGTGCTGTAGCTGGAAAGGGTAGAGTTGGAAAGTGGATAGGGAAAAGGGATGCTGGTGGGTTTTTTTTCCTCTGTTTGCAATTGGAAGAGCAGGTTAATCCAAAACCAGAATGTCCAGGAATTATGAAATGAAGCCTTGAAGACACCTGCACTGTTATCCTCCCCTCTGACAGGTCTCCTGCCTGCAAACCTCCATTTGTGATGTTGAGCAACGTGGGGATTGTGCCCTGAAAGATGCCCGGGAGAAGCACGTTGAGCTGCAGAATGCCCTCCAGAAGGCCAAGGATGAGCTGGCTTGCATGCTGCGGGATTACCAGGAGCTGCTGAATGTCAAACTGGCCCTGGACATTGAGATTGCAACGTATAAGACCCTACTGGAGGGTGAAGAGAGCAGGTGGGTGGCAGAGACCTCGTCCCTTTTCTCCTGTATATCAGAAGCCAGAACAATTCCAGCTCCCAAGTGAATTTTGCAGCTCCAGGATCCTCCCAGGCTCACAGAAACCGGGGCTGGAGAGATGGCTGGAGGCCATACAGGCCACCCTTGTGCCAGAAAAAACAGTTCCTGTCCTAGGGATAGTCAGACGTGTTACAACAGGGGATGAAGTGGGTTGGATGTATGGCTGGAAGTTATGAGTAACGACAGGTTTCGAGATGTGCAGCTGGTCAGCGGGATAACGCGCGTTTCTCTTCTCTCCCCTAACAGGATATGTGTGGGGAACCCGGTGAGCGTGTGTAAGTAAGATTTTAATCATGAATGGTCAAATTCATGACATTTTTCTACTTTTGGAGGTAACAGCAGGCTGTCCTGGTGAACCCGCCAGGTGATGCGCCGATGTGCACTGAACCTGGGAAAGAAGCTGCCACCAGCCAGATCAGCAACGTGGGAGCGGGGAGGATCTGTGGGGGGATGCGCTGGACCCCAACATAAAAAAGACCTGGACCTGTTGGAGAGAGTCCAGAGGAGAGCCACAAAATTAATCAGAGGGCTGGAGAACCTCCCCTATGAGGACAGGCTGAAAGAGTTGGGGTTGTTCAGCCTGGAGAAGAGAAGCTCCGGGGAGACCT
>WKFP01013934.1:35870-111871 GCA_011057875.1 Pterocles orientalis
TGGAATTTGCTTCCAGATGAACACGTAGTACTTTCATTTGCTTCTGCATGTTAGGGGTGGCTAGTTCAGACTGTGCTGATTTTTAGAAGAGCTCACCCCCCCCATCCCCACCCCCAAAATGCCAAGGGAAGTTATTGGTGCAGAAATCTTCTGAGCTGACACCTTGTACTCACCTGAACAGAGGTTCTTTCGTTGACTGCTCCAACTTCCCAGCTTTTCACCGCGCCTTCAATAAACTGCATTGAAAGTACCTGGTTTGTCTCTGAATTTTTCCATAGACGGTGTTTAAAGAAATCACAAAATGGGTGAAGAAGTGCTTTTTCACAGCCTATGGAGAGAAGAAAGGACCAAACAGATCTTTTGGTTCTCTTCAGGCAGTTTGGAGCATGGTGGGACTCAGATGCCGGGAGAGTCCAATGGTGCTCATTCTGTTTTATTTACCTCCTTATATCACATCACCTACAAGATATTTTATAGCCCGAGTAACAACTGATGTCAAAGGTTGCCAGAAACCCCCAAATAGTTCTTAGCCAACTGTAAGATGTCCTCTATGAGTTTGCCGGCCGGTAGCTTCATTTATTGCTGCACCCTCAGAACAACGTGTTTGGTTGATTCTTCCGTGTCGCAGCAGCTGAATGACAATAGATGCCAACGTTGACCTTCTGGGCTCAATGGGCTTGTGACCAGGGCTGTGCTCTGCCAGGATCATATCTACCTCAGACATAAAAACCTGTGCTTCGGGGGCATCAGGGCTGACAAAATGTGACATTTACCCTGTATGACGGAAAAGGCAAAGGGATAAGTGATGAGATCTCTTGGCCATAACAGGGTGGGATTGACTTTGTCTTGGTTTTGAAGTCTCCCACATAGAGCTCAACATGTGAGCTGGTTGCTGGGGGCTCATTTCATGGAAGGAAACCATCATTTCCATGGTGTGATTCATCTGAGCAAACACAGGCGTCTAATTTTGCGTGGAACGCATCAGGCTCTAGATAGACTCTACTGACTGCATCCATTAGATCTCTCCTGGCTCCGCAGGCAGCTTGGGGCAGGGACATTAGTACAAACGGAGACACCACCACGCAAGACGCCTGCATGTACTCAGGCAAATACACCCTTGCCTGTCATCTGTGCCGGATTTGCAGACGCTATTGTCACAGGGAATTCCTCCCCGTCTCCAGCTCATAAAGAATTACAGGTCACACGGCACCACTTATCTCCCTGCTCTCACAGGGCAGAATTCTAATTGCAACCTAAAAAAAAGTGAATATTAAAGACTGACGCAAGGAAGAAGATAAGCACCTCTGGGGAAGGGATGAGATGTCATTTCTATGCTAAGAGCAGAAGCTGTCTTGTCCAGCTTTGACCAGACTGCACACCAGATGCTGGTCAGGCGAGGTGGACAGTCCCCCACCTGAGCCCCTCTCTCAGATGAGGAAACCCGGTTCAGCAGTTTATCCAACTTTTAAGGGGCTACAATTAGATGAGACGGAGCCCATCTAGGTCATTCACCACTTGCCAATGTCATTGGGAAAGAAGGCAAACCCAACGCCTGGAATCCCTGCTGAGCCATTAGGCAGCTCCAGTTAATTGCCTGAACGTCACCGATCCCTGTGTGGTTTCAGGACGTCACTCTGGGCCACAGCCACGCGGCACGCACGGGACGGCTGTCCAGGAACCACCATGGCTCCAAGGTTGGGTCTTCCTTGTGGCTGTGAGGAGGCATGGCCATCCCTTTGCAATCTAGCCAGAACGACCCGGCTAGGCGTTGTTTCCGAGGCCACTTTTGGGTTGTGCTGTTGCTAAAAAAGACGGTTGCTTCAGAAAAAGGAGGTGGAGAAACCCGCAGCTTGGGACCTGGGCTCAGTCCTCACCAGCTGCTGCTGATTGACTCAACCAGTTGGTCTTGCCCTTGCTTGCTTCCCCTCCCTGGCCTGGCAAAACAGGAACTGGCTTTGCACGGTGTTCCCAGCCTCGGAGGGGTGAAAGCCCAGCAAGCCCCAGGGTTTCCAGTGCTTTCCCCTCCTGACCATTAAGTCAGGACACCAAAACGTCCCCATATGAGAAGGCGCAAGCCTGGGCTGTCGGTTGCAGTGCCTCATTCTCTTGCTTCAGGGGCGAACCACGGGCAGGAGACTAAAATAGCTTCCTGATGTCATCAAGGGTGACTTCTCCCATCCCAACCGAAGAAGCAGTAGGCGACTGCCTAATTTCAGTGGGAGAATAATTGTCTTGTAGTGGACTGAATAATGGAGAGAAGAAAGGAGGATGATACCACCTCCTCCAAAACAAGGGCAGCTCCTTTCCTCCTTGTGTTTGAGCCAACACCCAAATATTCTTAGCTATAATTTTAGAAAGCCAAAGAGGAAAATGAAAGCTGCTTTTTTATTATTATTATTCTCTATGGCGACAGCTGAATGGGCGAGCTCTTCAGATTTTGTCACAGTAGCAAAAGGAAAAGGATCATCTCAAATGGTTTTCAAACTATTAATTAAAGCTTGTATTACAAGCTCAGGAACATTTCCTGGTATGCGATTGCTATTCTTCCTTCTCGTTTTTTGGTTTTTTTTTTTAATCTTGAGGACTGTTTCGACTACTTTTTGCTCTTCTTTCTAAGAGCAACAACCTTAAACAAACAGTTGTTTTAAGTTGGGAATTGGATTTTTTTGTCAGTTAAAAATAACCAGAAAAATCCTTGATAATTGAGAAATGTTTCCATTCAGTTATTTTAGTAAAAAATATTAAAAATTTAAAAATACCATTCCAGTAATATCTTCTATGAAATGTTTTGGTTTTGACGTTTTGTACAAGGACTCCAAACCAAAGCCTACCACGGTCAAGGAGATGAAGAAGAGAGCGCACAGAAGCAAAGCCATCCAAACGAAGTGCATGGTCCAGGTGTCCCCCATCAGCCATGGGGACAGGTGGGCAACTCAGAGGGTGCCCTCTCCAAAAAAAAAGCGTGTCCTGGGTGTGTTGTAAAAAGAGCAACATGAAGACATGGGTGACCCTATTCCTGCATTGGGCAACCTCCTGCAAGTATGTCACCACCCTTTGAAAACAGCCTTTTCCATTCCAACCATCCTGTCCAGGATGAAACGCTTCTGCCATAAATTCATCTTCAAAAAAGACAGCCTGGTCACACCGACCCACTCACCCTGAACTCCTAGGAAGGGTGACCCACCTTCTCCTAAAGCATCTCTCTGCACTAAATACACCAAGATGTGGGAAGAGGAGGAAGAGGTGGGCCTCTTACAGGAACAGAGAGAAAGCCATCTCCAAGAAAGTCGTCTCCAAGAAAGTAATCTCCAAGAAAATCATCTCCAAGAAAGTCATCTCCAAGAAAGTTGTCTCCAAGAAAGTTGTCTCCACAACATGTCCCTGCCCTACGAGGCAGAAGAGACGGCACAATCACAGCAATCAACTTTCCAGTAAATATTTGACCCGGTAATTAACCCAAATGGAATACATTCAACAAGGAAAAGTCCTCCAAGCCAAGATTGTAATTTAAGCTTTTTCACTTGCTCATTTTTCTCTCTGTGTGTGATAGTTACTATAATGTGTTTTTTTTCACGCCAAAACCAGATACCAATTGCCGCTAGCCAAACAAAACCATGCCGGCTCAAAGACATTGATCTCATACAACCATGCCCAACATAAGGGATGTTTTCAAAGCCTGCCACTAGACGGGCTCTTTCCCTTCCTGCTCTGCCCCTTCCCTACACGGAAGGTGCCTCTTTCTTCTCCCTCTACCTCGAATGAGCTAAAGATGCGACCTCTACAGCCTAGCATTGGACAATGGGTCATTTTTTCTGCCTTTTCTGCCGTTTGTGAGCTAAAAAGGCTTCAAACTCATCCAGCCTTTGAATCAGCAGCAACAGCAAGAGATTTGAACAGCTTTGCTGGAACAAGAATCCCCTTTGGTCTCTGTGCACGTCTATGGAGACCTTGGTGGTGGAGCACATGCAGGATGCAGCGAGGGTGGCACAAGACATGGAAGTACGTACCAAAGTTTTGGCTGTAAAGATCTCAGAGGTCGCAGGAACCCCACTGAGGGCAGAAGGTTTGGAGTTCATAGCAGCAGAGGAGCTCGCAGGAAGAATTGAGGTGATGGTGATCCTGGTCCCACTCCTCCTGCACGCAGTGAAAACAGCGAAAACATCAACGTAGGTGAGAGCTCCCAGCAACGGTACAGCTCCGGGGCTGAATCATCTGGGGCTATGAGATACGCAGATAAAGAAATCTCACAAGCAAATCTGCCTCCTTTGCTGATAAGGTTGGAGAAGGAATTTTGCTTTATTCTGCGGTGGTTTCCTCACAGAGCCAAACTGGGAAGTCTCCAGCCACATCAGAAAGATATGGTTTGGAATATCTCACTTTAAAAAAAAAAAAAAAAAGAACTTGTTTAATTTCAGCTGTTTATCTTAAGTGTTAAAAAAAAAATGTTTAACTAGGTCAGAATTTCCTGGAGGACAGAAGTTGCATTTTTGTGGTCTGATGAAATGGGTGTAGATTTATTCCATTTTTTTACCATTACTCAGTGAACCATTATCAGGGATAATTTAGTTTTGTTTTTTTTTTTTTCCTTCAAATATCCAAATTTCAAACTCTGTATCCAGCACCCAGGAAGCACAGAGTTTTTATTTCCCCTTTCTCACCCCTGGACCAAAGGAGATAGCCTAGCCATCTTCCTCATACATCGCTTTCTGCTCTTTAATGGACGTGTATTGAATGTATCATCATTATTATAATATTATTACTCCCAGCACACAGGCTAAGGAGCCAAGTGGGCGTCTCACGGCTGCACAGGTGGGAAATCCGAGGCTCCCTGTATCTGCAGCCCAAGGATGCGGACAGACACTTTGCGCAGCGGGTGGGAACGAACAATCCCCAAAGAACCTGCCACAAAGCAGGTGGCAGATAAACACGGGCAAGAAATTAGCCAACAATTAGTTCCTCCTGTGAACACTCATTCCTTGCAGCCAGACGGCTCCACAATCCACATTATATTCAAAAAAGCAAGTTGTTCCTTGTGATGTGGTCGATGTTACTAACGGGAGGGAGGGGTGAGCGTTTAGTCAGAGATCTCACTTGAAAAGGGATGGATCAGGGTAGGAGCAAGATGTTCTGGGCTTGTGGTCCAGGCTCAGCGAGTGGGTGGAGGATTCTCCACCTCCTTGGGTACAAGCGATATAGGATCATACCGGCTCTATCTCACCTCTGCTTAATACAACTTTTTTGCTTTTAAGGTGATTTTAATGGAAAACCACCATTTTTCTTTGGATGCTTCAGTTCAGCTGCAGGAGACAAAGTGAATTTTGGACCTTTCTGTTTGGTGGCCAAGCCAAACATCTGGGTAAATTCTGACCCGGCTGCCGCCAAGAGTTTTTTGTCTGCCTTGGCGAGGATTTCAAGGGTTCTCATCTACACCAATAAAACCTTTTCAGGAGGTCTCAAAACACTGGCCAGCAGATTTAACTTTCCCTCTCCACTTTTTCTAAGCTCTTGTCGTTGAGGTGGCTCAAGGAAGCTCCTAACCCCAGACAACACGATCCGCAAGTCTGCTCGGAATAAACGAAGGGAACCCAAACCCAAACCAGCCACGCAAGCCAACTGGCTGGTTGAGTGTGAACTGCTCGGTGCCCACATGGGGCCAGTCCCGCGGCAGCTCCCGAGCAGCTGGACAGTGCACGCCGTGCCACGACGGAGCTGTGGGGCAGGGCGGATGTGTTGAGGCAGGAGCTGGAATTGCTGAGATGTGTGTTTGAAGAAATTCCTCCCTTTCTGTCCGCAGGGAAATGCAGGTTGCATTTTTTTTCCTGGAAACACCCTCGTCTTTAGCACAGACCAGTTTAGCGTAGGCAGAGCTGGGTTTTGGAGCTGGACCGGCTACTTATCCGACTTATTCCCTAACAGGGCTCATGTGCTAGTTGTATATGGGAACAAAAATCCCACCGATATTCTTCAGGGTTTGGGTGTTTCCTACGTGGGGAGTCTTCTGTCTATACCCAATGCTCATTGGCCATGGTCCAGTTCAGTAGGTGCATTTATCCTTTTTTCAGGATCAAAGCAGGGTTGGTATATTCCTGAGTGATGAGTCACTCCGGGTCAGATTTTAGCTGCAGGATGAAGGATCCCATTATACAATTAGTTCATTAGGTCTGCATTTCCCCAGAAGTGATGCAAATGAGGGGGGAAATCACTCCAGGTTGCAACTTTTTCGCAACCTTTAGGCACGAGCTTTGCAAAACCTCCGTCACTGTGAAAATGGACAACTGATGGGAGATGGGCACCATCAGAAACCCCAGCACTGGGGAGAGCTCAGGGCAGACACCAAGGCACTGTGCCGTAAATGAAGGACACATCAGCTGCTGAACACCGTCGCACAAGTGCAACCGCCAGCTCTAAACATGCCCAGACATTGACCTGTATTGTCATTGACAGTGTATTAAACAGGATCTCAGCTCGCCGTCTTGCAATGGGCTATTTTGTACAACAGAAATTAAATCGGTGAGGTTGTTACGTGAAGAAAGCAGGCAGATGGAAGGGTAAAGCGTAAAAACCTCTCACATTTTAAGGTGCTCTTTCAGTTCTGGAGTCAAGAGGATTCAGTGTAGCTTAGGCTGTGAACACTCAGCATCGGAGACCTCCAGCTTTGGAGAGGAGACCATCAGCTCGCCCCGCAGCGCTCTGCTTGGGACAGTGATGAAGGGTTTGGGTGGGACGGAGGCGCTAAACCTCCGCAGAGCAACTGGCAATTATGCCAAACCCAGCAGCAATCTCGTAAGCAACTGGTTCTCTTTATCATATACCCTTGGAGTAGCTTGAAAGAAGTCACTCAAAGGGAGTATGATGCTTTGGGGACAGTGTGCCTTGGGTTGTTCATCAGTCCTTAATTGAAATGAGGCCAACGAAGCCATAGTTGTCATGCTCAGTAATTAAGGGGAAAGTAAAGCCACCCGTCCATCCTTTGACAGGTAGCCTGTCTGCAGACGGATATTTGCGATGCTGAGCAGCGTGGTGACAGCATTTGCAAAAACGCCTGGGAGAAAAAACATGAAATGCTCTCTATGTTAAGCCAAGGAGGAGCTGGGAGGCCAGGTGTGCAATTATTAGGATGTCTTGAACACCAAGCTGGTTTTTTGGTCATTGAGATTTCCACATGCAAGACGTTTCTGGATGGAGAACAAGAGAGGCAGGTGCTTAACCCTCCCTGGTATCACACACGGTGCCCAGCAGGCAGATTACGGCATAGGATATTCAAGGAGAAAAAGCAACCACACAATGACAAGAACAAAGAGAATAACAAGGCAACACACCGATGAGTGGATGTTGCTTCAAGAAATTACACCGGAGTTCCCCAGGTGAATCTTCTCAGCGTGTGCATCCCCACAGAGCAGAGGAGGAAGAGGAGCGCCTGATTCACTCGGGATCACCCGGGTGCAGATTTAAGAGCAGCTGTGACATGAAACCGTGAATTCCTAAGATCCCACTCAGTCCAGTTTCTTCTGACAGCAGCAGATCTGCCCAAGAATGCATTTCCTTTTATCCTCCAACACAGCATGGCCAGGGACTCTTGTTGGCACAGCTATGAAAAATCTATGATTCACAGGAAGATTTTTTTTCTCTTTTTCCATTTCTCTGTGCTGTTTCTGGCTTTCTTTCCCAGTTACTGAGCGCTGGGTGCTCTGGCAGAGCAGGTTCCCAAGTCCAGTGCAATGGACGGTGGCCCAGTTGGGTTTCGAACTCAGCATGGCCATGGAAGAACTTCCTAAAACAGGAAATTTAGGTCAAGAAATGAAGGAATACACCTCAGAAGCCCAATGAAATCAAAGCATGACCCTACATCTCCGAAGGAACAGTGATCCCGCATGCTGGAGGACACAGCTGCGGCACAGAAGCATTTAGCTTTGGGAAGAGGGATTACCCGTCCAGAGGTATAATCATTACCGTTGCTTGCCTTTATCTTCCTAAATGTGTGGTTTGCTAGCAGTTCAGAGTTAATCTCTGGAAATGGAGGTTACCACCCCGTAGGCTCGCTGAGCTGGGGCCATAACGACCGGGGTGCCCCGTGTTTCAGCTGGCTGCTCTCCAGGACAGGTAGCACTGGGGCCATAGGGAGCTTTGCAGTGGGTGTTTCTGAGCATTAAGGCTGTGAGGAATGGAAATTTGGTTGCAAATTCCTCCGGGACAAATGCTGCTCTTTATCTCTAGTTAACCTGGTGGAAACAATCATAATACAGAGCTTATGCAGCAAGCTGCCACCTCTGGAGTGACACATGGCGAGTTTTTTGCTTGTTGGTGACAAAATGAATCACAAAAGTGACTCCAACCGTTCATTAAGATAATAGGTACGTCCTCCAGAAGCCATACCTTCTGTAATCTCCTTAATCTGAGTGGCCATCTGGAAAGCGTAATGAATAGGTGCTCACAAACGCAGCATTGTCATTTATCCTGGTTCGTATTTGTCCTTTTATTCTGCTGAGGGTGGTAGCCATGTACAGATACCATCTCTGCTCTTGGATCCTGCCCCCGTGGCCCTGCAAAGCGTGACTCCTTGTCTCCAGGTTCTCCTGGGCTGGTGACTTTAGAAAACAACCTTTTGCTTGATTTGCCAGGGAGTGTAGGGATAGGATGAGGGGTAATGGGTTTGAAGCTGGAAGAGGGGAGGTTTGGATGAGAAATTCGGAAGATTTTTGGGATGCTGAGGGGGGTGAGGCAGTGGCCCAGGGTGCCCAGAGAAGCTGTGGATGCCCCATCCCTGGAGGGGTTCAAGGCCAGGCTGGATGAGGCTTTGGGCAACCTGGGCTGGTGGGAGGTGTCCCTGCCCGTGGCAGGGGGTGGCACTGGGTGGGCTTTGGGGTCCCTTCCCACCCAAACCACTCTGGGATTCTCTGACTCTACGATACCAAGCTCTCTCACTGACTATTCATGGAGCCCATGCCTCTAGCTTCAACTTGGCGACTAGTTTCCAGGTGGCCAAATTTGAGTAAGAGGACTCCCATGCCAGGATTGTTTTTATTCTTTTGTCTCACCTGCCGAGTCATTTTTACGAGGCCGGTGATAGGGTTTGCTCTCTACTGAACATCTCTCCTTGTCCGTCTCTGCAGAGCGATGTTTTTTAGTTCAACAGAGATCATATTGCTGAGAAAATCTCCATGTTCTCTGCCCTGCTGCCAATAAACTGCACACAGTGTTCGTGCATCGTCTCTACTTCACTTTTTTTTTAAGAAACCTGTTTATAAGTTTGCAAAATTAACTCTATTACATTAACCACACACATACTTTCTATGGTATATATTCGTCTGCACAGACAGACACACATTTACAGACCTATCAATGGGAACTAGTTGAAATTCAGTGGCTGAATTTCCCTCCTCCCACACTCTCCCCGTTGGCTCAGCTGCTGGAGGGCATCTCTGCAGTCCCTGGTTGGCTCAGTGCATGAAGGAACATGCTGTCTGGTTAAAAAAAGTCTGCAGCACAGAAGAGGAGAGGCAACTGTCCCATGAAACAGCACAGCAGTATTTCCAGCCTCAAAACCTGATGCGGTTCTCGTGGCTGCTTTTCACAGGAATTACCCACCTTTCCCCAGAAAAACACTTTCGGTGCAGACCTCATGCCCTTGGCATGCAGTTGCTCTGCCTCCACAGTGGCAATTCCCGATGCTCAGGCTGTTAGGCTTTCATCATGACACGGCCGTACCAATTCCACCCCATTACTCAGAGCCCTAATAGTCCACCAGCCCCGAGTGGCAGCACGACGTTGGTCGGATGATGCAAAAGTGTCTTACAAATTCCTATGCAAAAGAGGAACGTTGCAAAGGAAGGGGGTGGATGGATGTCCATGGTGTTTGCTACGAAACCTATTGGTCTCTTGCAAAATCAGATGGTAAATAAGAATTATGAAGGAGAGTTTCTCAGCTTAGGTCACCTGGTAACACCGTCAAAACGGAGATTTTAAGAATCCAACCAGGCTGCCTGGTGCCCTGCCTGCTGCTGTCAAACATCCAGGAGTCACCAAAGCTCCGTCTGAAAGACGCAGCTCTGCACCTGACGCCCAGGTTTTCCATCACATGAACAAAGAACCGCACAGAATATGGCAAATTTGCCCAAAATGAAGGACCTGGATTTGCCGTCACGGCACCAGGTGTGGCCAGTGCGTTGTGGCAGCTCTTCATGTTCCTTGCATGAGACGTCGCCTTTGGGAGCGATAGTCTCTTCTGCTTAGCTTCCTGCTGTGATACCCCAACATCTTCTCATCAGTAGCGGTGATGTGACCGACACTGGTCACCCGCAGTTTGTTATTGTCCAGCAGAAAGACCACGGAAGGAGGGTGAAGGCTTTGGCACGGTCTGGCAGCGCTGTGAATGCCGATGGTGCACAGGGGCAGTGACCACGGACCCTCCAGGAACATCCTGGAAGGAACCTCAGGAATTATCTTGTCCATCTTTTTGCCCCAAAGCAGTGTAAATAGTCAGGGACAAGCCAGGCTGAGGGTGAACAGCTGCTGTGGAGGAAAAGCAAGGTGCCCAGTGGCGATGGAAGGAGCCCAGACCATCATCTCTACCCCGGTCCCCACAAATCCACCGTCTGCTTTGATGTGGGAGCAGAATCAAACTGCAGTTAAAGGACCGGGAACAGCCACCTTCGGAGGGCTGGACCCGTGAAACCAGAGGAGATGTCCCAGGGGCCTCATTAGCCATTTGAATGGTGATTTCGTGGTCCCTTTCGCAAGGAGCCACAAAGACTGCCCAGCCTGCCGGCAGGGAGGGAGGGAGAGCACCAGCGCGGCCAAGCCCTCCCAACCCCGTTCACTCAGGAGAGGGTCTTAAAAAGCAGTTTTCTCACTGGGAGAAGGCAGGTGGGGATAGCTGGGTTCTTGCAGCCGGCATCCTAACAGGAAGCTGGGAAACCCCCAAGGCTCTCCCTATCTGCATGGACGGCTGAGCAGGTCCCGATCTCGTAAGGTGCTTAAGCAGAATTAATTCATCCTAATGCATCTGGGTACATGTAAATCTCCAAGTCTCATGGAAGCCACCACAGTTCAAGGCATAGCCAAGGACCTCGGGGCTTTCCCTGGTAATTCTGGGTGTAAGCTGCTGCTTTAAAGCTTTGCTGGATCCCGTCAGCCTGAAAACAGCGGTTTCATCTCTTCCTTGTAAAGAGGAAGGTTGGTCCCTTTCTGCAGCTCTTCAGACACTATCTGACCCGCGATCAGCCAGGACAAAGCACGGAGACACGACGAAGGTCTCTACAAAGGAGGCATTTGCATCCGGCTTGAGCCAGTGCCGTGCATGTGTGCGGCCGATGAAACAAAAGCGATCACAGTCCTTCTCTTCAGAAGACCGAATCGCATCAGGGTGCTTCCTCCTTTGAAGTCGATGCAACCAGCGCTCAGGGCTTCCACCGTGTGACTGTGAACCGGCTTTGTGAAAGCTCAGCAGATGGAAACCACAAGCGCTGCCCTGAACCGTCTCCCTCTGATGTGCAAGGCTGGGCACCGGGAAGAAGCCACTTCTTAGGATGCAAGGAGGAGCCCGAGGTTGAAGCGCAGGTTTGGTGCTTTCGATCTGCGGGGAAACAGCCTGGCAGCACGTCATGCGTACGAAGGGATCTCAGGGCTCCCAGCTGGTGGAGGAACGGGGATGCTTGTCCTACAAGTGACATTTTCCCTGGTTTCCAGCAAAACCAGGGGCTCAGGGGGTCTGCAGCCCTCAGATGGTGCCTGTACCACCTGTGTGTCCACGTGGGCAGACAAGCAGCGATACCGAGGAGAGCAGGGACGTGATCTGAACCAGACCCAGCTGGAAAAACTGGCAAGTCACTACCCTCAAGGATGAAGGGCTGTGCCTTTCTCACCGTGAAAACGAGCTGGAGTCTCCCTCTGTGCTCCTGCTGGGTGGGAGAGCTGGGAGCAGTGGCTGGACCCCCGTGTCTCTGGTCACCGATATCTCCTCCCTGCCCCACCACAGCTGCACCAAGACAGGGCTCAGGCATGCAGAAAAACAGGACCAGAGCCACCTGTGACAGTAATCTGACAGCCTGGCTTCTCCCTGTTTTTCAGCTTGCCCACGGTTGTGCCCACCTAAAAGAGTTCATGAAAGTCGTGTTGTATGGATCTACCTAAAGGCGAAGCGATGCTTCAGCCCACCCGTGAATGCCCTGTTCCCAGGCAGTGCTCCAGGCTTGGCTCCAGACCAGTTGTCCTCTATAATGTTTGCAGCAACACTTCAGCACAAAATAAAATAGATTTCTGAAATAATTCTCCCTTTCACTTACTAGCACAAGGTTCCGGTGCTCTTGGGCAGAATGACACGAAGGATGCAGTCCCCAAAAGCTCATCTGCTTTCTCCAACTATGTCAATCTCGCAAATGAAAGTACATCTCATTGGAAGGTGTGTGTCCTGATATACTTGGACCAATGCAGCTACAATGGAACTGCTGCATTATTATAATTGCAGATAGTATTTTATAGTTTATTTCAACCCATTATGAGACCTCTAAAAGAAAAAAATATCTTTACTTGGAGAAACTCCTAAAATATTCTGTATCATTGTAATTGTTTTGCATTATTTCTAAATTCAAGACAACCTATTTTCAGTTTACAACAGCGTTGACTAGGAATCCACCCAGAACCAGTTAATTTTGCCCCAGCAAAGACGCAAAGACGTCTTCGGGCAAGCTACACGATCGCTTGTGATTCTGTGATTGGACCCCTTTGTCAAGGCAAAATAGGAACTTTATTTGTTTCCAAGCAAATTCAAAAATCTTTTTAAGAATTTTAATTAAGAAGGTATAGTACCTTCTCATTAACAGATATTTCTAGAATAATTTAATGTCAAATAGGTGTGTCGCGGGAATGCGAGTGAAAAAGTTCACTCCGGCTGACATTTCTCAACCCGTCCGTAACATTTCGCTTCCCTTCTTTGTTGCATCTCCAGCTATCGCTTGCGTGAATTCGCCGTGTGCGCCACTCACATCACACCCAGATACTAAACACAATGATCACCTTCCCCAGGCACATAATTCAGCAATAAATCCCTCTTGCAGCAAAGCGTTTCCCAGAAATGGCTTTTCTTCGACTCCAAGGGGCACACAAACCCCAGCTGGACCACTTCTGGTGCATGAGCCCCCAGCATCCACCCCACGGCTGAATTTGTCCTCGGCACCATCCATGGATATGGGAAACGCCAACCCCATCCTGCTCCGCTTTCCAGCACGCGAGCCAGCAAACGCGGCTGCAGCCGAATTGCCTACGAGAGCCGCAGCCATACCCACGAGAAGAAGAAACGAACGCTTACGAGGACGCTCCCGACAACGTCGGTGCCGTGCTTTGACGGATACGCCTTCCTTCTCCCCTACCGCCACCGGTCATTGCTCAAGAGCCAGCCCTGAGCTGGCGAGAGACCCTGGAAGGGGCGGCATCGCCACGACGTTCTGCAGGAGGTCCTGAAACATAATTAAACACTGTGGTGAAACCGAACCGTAAACAAGCCATGAATAAAAACCCCTTGAATTATTTTGCTAAACTATAATTACACAATAAGGAAGCAGATTAATTAAGTAAAATATAAGTCCTGAAACTGAAGCTTGCAAGCAAAGCAGTTTATTTTAATTTCCACATTATTTCGTATGAGATAGAAGTGTTTGCTGTGGGTTTAAAATGTTGGAAGCCATTCCTTGCTGCCAGGCAGACCAAACCCAGTGGATAAATTAAATTTTTGCATCTCAGGCACCTCCTGAAATGTATATAAGGCAAAGGGCTGTGCCTCAGAGAAGCTAAAGGAGATCTCCTTTCACTCCCTGCTCCTCTCTTGCTCCTCCGCTTTGCCGTTACCGCTTCACCTCCCGTCTCCCCCGGCCGCCATGAGTCGACAGTGCTACACCTCCAGCTCCCTCCTGGGGAGACGCGGCTTCTCCTCCGCGTCCGCCGTCTGCGGCCTCGGCAGGGGCAACAGCAGCTCAGCCTCCGTCTGCCAGCCGGTGGGACGGCGATGCGGGATTGGTGGCTTCAGCAGCCGGAGCGTCTGCGACCTGGGCAGAGGCCAAAGGATTTCCTTCGGCGGGAGCTGCCGCAGTGGGGTCTACGGCGGCGCCAACGTCGGACGTTGCGGCGTGGCTTACGGCGGAGGCCGCTTTGGCGTGGGCACGGTCGTGGGGTTTGGTAACTGCGGAAGCTACGGAGGGCTGGGCAGCTACAGAGGTCTTGGGGACGGCGTGGCTATCGGAAGCTATGGCGGCGGCATCGGGCTCAGCGGAGGCAGATCCGAAGGGATTCGGGGTGTCAGCATCCACCCGGAGCTCCTCAAGCCCCTGTGCGTGGGGGTGGACCCCGAGGAGTGCCAAGTGCGGACCCACGAGAAAGAGCAGATCAAGAACCTCAACAACCAGTTTGCCTGCTTCATCGACAAGGTGAGACCCCGCTCCCCCGCGCAGGCTGAGGGGTGGGTTGGCTCCAGAGGGACGATGTCTGCGGGTATTTCTGCTGGCGCCCTGGTCTTGTCATGGTCTCTGATGGTCTCATGGTCTCCGATGGTCTGTAAGGGTCTCATGGTGGTCCTGACCTGGAGACTCCAGAGCCTTGCAACAAGGCAACTGCACCCGTATTTTGTCTTCTGATGGTCACCAGTTGGCTGAATAGCTAAACCAGGAGAGGCTCAGGGGATCAAAACCTGTGGGAGAAGGGATGGACACATGGAAATGTGAAAAATAGGAACTTTTATTACAAATGTGTAATCTGACATTGCTGTCACGCTGCTATAAACTCCAAAGAACTTTTGCATTTTTAAAACTGTTTGTGTGCTTCATCAAGGAGATGTAGAAAGGCAGACGTCTACTTAAAATGAGACGAGCAATTTCATCTTCTCTTTCCCTCCACTCTGTCGATTAAATGATCTGGTGGTTTCCTAAACCGATGTTATTTATCCTTGTCATCTTAGCTAAGCCTAAGGGTTTTCACTGCTCTTTAGAGATGTATTATAGGAAACGATTTTTCAAACAGCAGAGAAACCTTTGCTCTGTCTGATCTTGATTTTCTTTGTGAGTTGTTCTGCAGCTGGAAAAACCAACCCCACGTCAGAGGAGCCACTCCGCTTCCTCTCATTTGAAAAAATGACTTATTCATGATCCATAAAGGTTCTCAAGTACTGGAGAGCTCTTTAATCTAGAAGTGAAAGGCATGATAAATATCCGTGGTTAGAGTTTAAATCAGATACATCCAAATGAGATCCTGGATGGAGCTTTTGGTGCCACGAAAGACTCATTATTCTAATCAACCTGTCAGAGGAGGCAGTGGATCCTCCATCAGCAAGTCGTCACAGGGAAGAGGTGGCGTTTGGTTGAACTGGGCTTTGGTCAGACAGATGGTTGACCTCAACACAGACCAAACGCCTGTGATACGAGTCCTGAGCAGGACCAGGGTTAGCTCAGAGAAGATTCTCACTCAGGCTGCTGAGAAATCGGCACTTAACCATTTGCGTTTCTGATTTTACTTTTTCTTTTTGTAAGTGGAGAAACTCAAAGTGCCTTTGCCCGGGACACACGGGTGGATGGGTTGCATGACTCTTGCATCTCTTGCTTCCCCAGGTCCGGCTGCTGGAGCAGCAGAACAAGGTGCTGACCACCAAGTGGGAGCTGCTGCAGCAGTATGTGCTCCCAGCTTCCAGGAGAAACCTGGAGCCCGTGTTCGAGAACTTCATCTGCAACCTGAGGAAGCAGCTGGAGTGTGTGCTGGGGGAGCGAGAGAGGCTGGAAAACGAGGAGCGCTGCCTCAGGGACCTGGTTCAAGAGTTCAAGTGCAAGTAAGTAGGACGCAGGGAGAAGCTGCAGACCGGGGCGTTGGCTGCTCTGAGCGGTGTTTCTGAGCCTAAAGCCAACGCAATTGCACTGGATGGGTCCAAAAACCAGGGCACAGGGAGGGGAGCAGGCAGGGCACACCAGTACTGGGCTGGTTTCCTGTGCTGGGGTCCCACTGTTGCACCTCAGATGCTGGTGATGGACTGAGACAGCTCTTCACCCACAGTGTTTCCTGAGGCAGAGGGACAGGGAACCGCTTTTCCTCTCCCTAATGCTCCTGCACCACCGTGGTTTGCCATATCAAATCTCCCACATCATCTGTGCCTGTGGCTCCCCCAAATCTCGCATCCCTGGTGCCATCTGTTCCCACAAAACCCCCAGCCTGCTTGTCTCCACCCCACGCTTTATCTGCATCATCTCCACTGGGGCTCATTCTCTGTTCCCAGAGGGAATGTGGGAATTGTTTTTTTTAATCTAAGATGCAGATATTCCTTAATAGCTCCCCGTGTGCTCTGCTAAACCACGAACCAGGACACTTGGTGGTCGGTGGTATACAGCACAGGATGAAAGAATAATCCTTTCTCCAGAGACCTTACAGTCAAGTATCTCAGGTGTTTTTCTTGCTGAGCCACCACCAAGGTCAGACTCATAGACTCATAGTTGTGAAAGTCCTCCAAGGTCTCAATTACTCGGTCATTATGAGCTGGCTTTCGTTCCCATTGCACCTGGGAGTTTCAAAGGTTGCTCAAGCTCCTGACCTCCCTTCAGGCATTTTGGCCACAGTCTCCCCAAAAAACGCTCAGGGCAGAGTCCTGGGTGCTTCAGAAAAACATAACGCAAAGCATCGGGGCTGGAAGACGCAACCCAAGCCTTCAGCGGAGGGACAGGGTTGTGCATTTCTAGTGGTTTGGCCCGATTTGCTGCTGCCTCACTCCAGCCACCGATACTGCTGGTGTGGACTATTTAAAACTACTGGACAAAGCCCAGTGGGGAGGGAAGAAATAGCAACAAAGCAAAAAGGAAGAAAAAAGCAATAGGGTGAGGCTCCGGTTTTAATTGAGCTTCCCTTGTTCTGCACTGGCTGCTTGGGTTGTGGGGATGGGACCCCCAGGGCTCAGCATCCCACCCATCTCTTTTCCTTCTGCAGGTATGAAGATGAGATCAACAAGCGCACGGCTGCGGAGAATGAGTTTGTGGTGCTCAAGAAGGTGAGTCTACGCTAGGGACAATGCCGGTGACATCAGCTGAGAGTGGTGACCTCACGGGCAAACCCAGGCGTGGGGCCAGGGAGAGAAATGGGGAGTCCTGGCACCATGACAATGCCTGAGCCCTCATCCAGTAGCCCCAAAATTGAGGTAGCCCCCCAGGAATTTGGAGAATTCCCACCAGGTTGTGAGCACGCACAATGCAAACCCAGATAAAACCCAACGGTTGGAAATGGTAAAGTTTCCTCCAAATCTAACAGAAGACACGGGCTTTGCCACTGACCTTGTTTCTTTTTCTCTTTTCACCGAATACGTGGTGTCTCTCTCCAGGATGTGGACTGTCTCTACCTGACCAAGGAAGAGCTGGAGGTGAGGGTGGGCCTCCTGCGGCAGCAGCTGGAGTTCCTGAAGTGCATCTACGCCGAGGTAAGAGCTCCTGGCCCCAGGGGTGATGCATCATCTGCAGCCCCCCTGAGCTCTCACACAAAAACTAAATGCAGGGAAAAGTGCATTTTCTGAAAATCCTGAATTTGCATCCCACAAATCTCTCTCTCTTTGTATGCACTTGGTAACAAACTGTTGGGAAAGCAAGGGGTGTTCTTGGTTGTCTCCCGTATCGCTGGCTGCAAAGGGAGGGATCTTTCGCATGAAAAAGCCCCTGAAATTCTCATCCAAACCATCCCTGGGATCTACTGAAACATCTCACTCTTCCAAACCCCGATATTTTTAGCACTTCAATTTTTAAGCTACGTTGGTCAAAATATTTTGGTGAAAGTAGCAAGTTCTTCACAAAACACACAGGGGACACTCTGTATTTGCACCTTTTCCAAGCCAAACACCTCCCAGCAGCCTGTAGGCAATGGGGCCCCAAGCACTCAGCCCTGGGGGATCCACAGCTTGGAAAATGCTGACGCAGCCAGAAACGCCGGGTTGCAATGAAGGGAGTTGCTCCACCAGGAATCCCTCCCCACCCTTCCTTAGGGAGCTGCATGCAGCAATCCCATATTGTGCCACCAAAACAGGTCCCAGCTGCCAGCTCTTGCTGCGACCAGTCATCTGGAGAAGCCCATGCCCTAGTTGGGCATTAATGGGAGAACCTCCCCCATCCCTCCACCTTCTCGCCAGCCCCCCTTTTCCAAGGGTGCCTGCATGCCTGGCTTGGGGACTGGGTGGAGGGACGGGGACTGATGTGCGGTGGATCTTGCAGGAGAGAGCTCAGCTGGACTGCCAGCTGTGTGACACCTCTGTCATCGTGCAAATGGACAACAGCCGCGACCTGGACATGGAGGGCATCATCAAAAGCGTTGAGTGCTGCTACGAGGAGATTGCCCAGAAGAGCAAGGCTGAAGTGGAAGCCTTCTACCAAACCCGAGTGAGTATTCACACCACCAGCACAGAGGGCAATGAAATCCCCTGGCCAACACAACCCCGAGGCCCATTGCAGTCCTCCATGATGCAACTTAACCCCCCCTAACCCAGTGTGCCTGCACTGTAGCTTGCAAAAGCAAGTCATGCCAAACCCCCCCCCAACAACCCTTGACACTGTGTTTTTAGAGTTTTCTGTAAGAACAAAGCAGAGCAGATCACAGTGTTGCTTCCGAGAGGTGCACACCCATCAGGATCACCATCCCCTTCCCAAACGCTCAGGACCTACACGGGACTGTCACCTTGTCTGGGCTGAGGTCACGTCTGGGTGCTTCCCCAGGAGCACTGGTGTCAGTGCGGCTCCGGAGAGTTGCCACCTTCCCTGGAAGGGGAGATTCGGGCGCGTTAACATCATCCTCTTCTCGCGCAACAGCTGGAGGAGCTCCACAGCAGCAGGGGCAAGTTCTGCGACGACCTGAGGAACAACCAGAGTGAGATAGCTGAGCTGAACCGGATGATCCAGAAGCTGCAGTGCGAGTCGGATAACGTGAAGAAACAGGTAGGACGAAGGGTTGGATGCTGCATGGGCAGCAGGGAGAGCAACTCCCTCCAGCGATGGGCTTCATCCCCACCACCTCCCTCCTTGCTGAGCTGCAAAGAACCCCCCCACCCCAGGCTGAGCCTATTTGTAGCTTCTCATCTTAAGACTGTCAGTACACGAAGAAGCAGATTTCTCACTTAGCTAATGAGCAGAAGCCAGCTGGTTGGGCTGTGACACAAACAGTGTTTGCTCCACGCTTCCTACCGGGTTGCAGCCAACAGGTCCCCTCCCTTCATCCCAAATAGTGTGGCCATCCTGTGTCCAGCCTAAATCTGGGCTCTCTGGCACTTCCTAGCTGAGAAACAAGGGGGTACACGAGCAACCGCGTGGAGATGCCTCTTGATATCACCACTGGCCACCCTCTTGCCCGCTACAGATCGCAGCTCTGCAGACAGCCATCTGCGACGCCGAACAGCGAGGCGACTGTGCCCTCAAAGATGCCCGGCAGAAGCTGATCGACCTGCAGACCGCGCTGCAGCAAGCCAAGGACAAGATGGCATGCTTGCTGCGGGATTACCAGGAGCTGCTGAATGTCAAGCTGGCCCTGGACATTGAGATTGCCACGTACAGGACGCTGCTGGAAGGAGAAGAGAGCAGGTAGGAGCATCCCTGGCTGCACCTTAGAATCACAGAGTCACAGGATGGTTTGGGTGGGAAGGGACCTTAAAGATCATCCAGTGCCACCTCCCTGCCGTGGGCAGGGACACCTCCCAGTAGACCAAGTTGCCCAAAGCCTTGCAACGACAGCTGGCAAAACCCAACAGGAGAAGGGTGAAGGCACGCCCCCATGGGTGCAGAGGGGACCGTCACCCCTTTTCTTCCCCCATGGGTGCAGAGGGGACCGTCACCCCTTTTCTTTCCCCATGGGTGCAGAGGGGACCACCACCCCTTTTCTTCCCCCATGGGTGCAGAGGGGACCACCACCCCTTTTCTTCCCCCATGGGTGCAGAGGGGACCACCACCCCTTTTCTTCCCCCATGGGTGCGGAGAGGACCACCACCCCTTTTCTTCCCCCATGGGTGCAGAGGGGACCATCACCCCTTTTCTTCCCCCATGGGTGCAGAGGGGACCACCACCCCTTTTCTTCCCCCATGGGTGCAGAGGGGACCATCACCCCTTTTCTTCCCCCATGGGTGCAGAGGGGACCATCACCCCTTTTCTTCCCCCATGGGTGCAGAGGGGACCACCACCCCTTTTCTTCCCCCATGGGTGCAGAGGGGAGCGTTGCCCCCGTTTCCTTCCCATCCTTCCAGGGCAGCTGGATCACAGCACACACAGCATGCCACAGTCCGTGCTTGCAGTACAGGAGGAGGATGGGGTGTTAGGATGCCTGTGGGATTTGGGGATCCACCCTGCAGTGCTTCAGTGGGCAGTTTGGACCATCACCCCACACCTGGGTGCACAGAAAAGCTGAAGCACCTGCAGGGTTCCTAAGGAGGCAATGACCTATCTGCTTGTGCATTTGGGGAATATTTCCCTAAATACATCTTTGAGACTTTTCTTTTCTTGACAGGATATGTACCGGCAACCCTGTGAGTGTAGGTAAGCTAATGAAAAATTCTCCTAATTTCCTTACAAGTCTTTAAAGCATATAAATTTTTCTTATAAGCTGGGTTTTAGCTGCTCTGGGAGTGACTGAACCTGTTTTTCTCCCACAGCCGTGGTCAGTGGCGGTGGCACCGTCGGGGAGTGTCGATCCCTCTCTGGAATCGGAGGCAAATGCGGCATCAAGACAGGAGGGGCTGGTGGGGGGTTAGGGGTGGTCTCCTCCTTCGGCGTTGGTGGTGCCGGCTTTAGCACCCGGAGCGTGGATTGCCTTCCCAGGGTGGGAGGCGGATTTGGGGCGAGGAGCGCGGTGAGCTGCGTGGGACGAGAAGTCATCTCCGGTGCAGATGGAGTGCAGTGTGCCACCGGGGTGGGCAACCTGGGGAACGTCGTGTGCGCTGGCGTGGAGCAGTGCAGCCCGGGAGCCGTCATCATTCCCGGGGCAGGGGTCTGCAGCGCCGGGAGCAGGTACAGCACAGCTGTGCGCGTGGTCAGAACAACCCGGTAGAGACCGGAGGGCGACGACACATCGTATTTTAAAATAATCAGCATTTCTGCAATAAAACAGTATTCCCCTTCCTTCTGACAGCTGTAGGGATCACACAACCATGCGCTGCCCACAATTAGGTTAGTTGCTCTGACGAAAACTTTTTGCATGATCAAAACCCACCTTCTCTTGCAAGTCCTTCACCCTTGCTGTCTCAGCCAGGTGAGATTTTCATTTCAGAGAGTCCATATCTGCCTTCACACATCATCTCGGCTCTTAGAGCAGTCTTCTCTGCTTGACCCCTTTTCAGCAGGGGTTTTCTTTCCCTAACGCAGCTATGACGAAAGGGTGAAAAATCCGGTCATCCCAACTTCAGAAAGAGAAGCCGCATTTTAATTTTCTGAGATGGAGCTGCAGCTATTATTTAACTTCTTTGATGACACCAGAAAATCCAATTTTTCCTGTTTACGAGAGGGTTGGTAATGTTTATGTAAATTGGTCCAAGTTGCTACACCAGGTTTGGTTGAGTAGATTTTAATTACTCACCGAAGAGCACCTTATGTTTCTGCAGTTAAATGCATGCGTTGTTTTTCCTGTGTGTGTACTAGATAGACGGATTTAACGCTTCAAATGTGTAAGTGAACAGAGGTGATTATCCTTCGCTTACTCCAAACTTTCAGCTGTACCTTCAATAAACTACATGCATAATTCATGCTTTGCTTCATGGGTTTCATTTCCCTCCCCGATATTACAAAAGCACAGATATTTTCTCAAACACCAGTCTCCGGATGGGTGGGGTCGGTAGCTCGCAAGAAGTGGAGTTAAAACAAAGTTTTCCTGAGACTTTGTCTGCTCTCCTTCCTGATGCACTTTTGCATACCTTTATTCCATCCAGAGATGAGTGTGGCCACAAGGAAGTCTGCAAACCGGGATATTTAACAGCTCGTGGGATGTGCGGCTCGCTTGGGATCTCTCACGCTGTCTGGGATCTCTGGAGGCAGAACAAAAAAACCAAAACCACCCAGGCCCTTGTTTAAAGAACTCAATGAGAACCAGGTCAGGTAGTAACAAAAAGAAAATGATCCCACACCCCACCCCTGAAACCCTCTCTCTCAAGAGTAGGCTAATTGTAAAACAAAGCGACAGGAAAGCGTACCTTCCCGAAGTGCGGCACCAGGGCCTTTCCTCCCCGAAGAAGAAGAAGGTGGGGTGACGTTCTTTAGGACACATGGACCTACACAGGTCTGTAGGATGTGCTTGGTCATCACCCACCAACATCCCCTTCAGAGAGGGGGATCCCATCGTCTTAGTAGATCAGGATTTAGGTGAGATCAGGTTGCCCCCTCCCTTTTCTCGACGAGGGTCCCCATTTTCCAAGGGACAGTGACCCACTGGCAGGTCTCTATGACTTGTTGAGAAGGGCTTGCCATGGTGGTACTCACCATGGCCAGAACCATGGATGGATGCCAGGAAAACAGGGCTGGAGCTAGATGGTCTTTAAGGTCCCTTCCAACCCAACCCATTCTACGATTCTATGAAAACCAACCGGCCCTGCTGGCTCCTTCCCTCCCACAGCTCGCCTGGGCGCAGCCAAAAGCCCCTGAGAAAGCTTTGCTCGGAATTGCCCTTTGGAGAAATCTGTCTCTCCTCACCCAGTCTGGAAGCGGCGCACAGTGTGGGCAGGTTAATTTACCCCATGAAAGGTACGCCGAGGACCGGGTGGTGTAATTTATTCCCCAACGTCCCACATCGCTTCCTAGACTTCCCTGCTGACTCACGGCTTGTCTGTCCCAACCTCTCCACAGTTGGAGGATGAGTCCAACCACCCCGGCCAGGCTCGGTCTGTCCACACCAGCATGACGGTGAGGGATCCACCGTGGGTTGAGCATCTCCCTCTGCTTCTCTCCCAGCGCAGAGGCTGTGCCAGATGTGGTGGATTGAGGCTCCACAGTGCTTTTCTGATGGAAAGCAAGATGGTTTATTGGACATCATCATCAGGGAGCAGATCACTAATTATTTTTTAATTAATGACATGCCTTAGCAACACTGTCTGGGCTGGGAAGGTGGTGAAAACCAAATGGATCAGCCCTTGCTGAAAAGGCAAAACCCACCCACCCGAAGAGGATGTTTTTCAAAAGGGTTATCTTCATCTTTTCTGTCTCAACGCATACAACTCGGACTTCATCTCATTTGTATGTAAATAACAAGTAGAAACACCCAAACAACAAGCTTCCACTGCCCCAACAGCTCATAATTTATGTTGATCACCTCCCTGCAAAACAATCCCTGCACACCAAAAACCAGCTGGCTCCCCAGGGTACCAAAGCGGCCCAGCAGCTCTTGCATTACTGGGAGAATACCTTTAATCATCCCAGCCCTTCTCAACCCTTGAGTATTGCAAAACTCATGTTTTCTGCTGTCTGCTTGAAGAGACTCCTGTAGATCGGGCTATTTTGGAGAGAAAAAAGGCCAGGAGCACACTTTTTGGAGCATCTTTGAAGCTAAATTGTGCTTAGTGTCGCTCTGGACATGCCCCTTGGTAGATCGACAGAGTCTAGTAGAGTTGATCCAAACTGACAGACCCAAAAAGCCACATCTGCCTCTGGGTACGAAGCCCACAAACCTCAGCTCATCCACACGATAAACCAGTCCGGTAAAGAAATGGTGCATTTTTCACCCAACCTTTGCATTGCTCACATACCTTGTGGAGAGTGGGCTGAAGGAAGAAGACTGTGGGAGCCTAAAATGACAATTCCCTCTTTCTTGTTGGCAGCCCCACCTTTAATCCCATTATATTCATTCAGCTCTAATATCTGATCTGAACCCGTTTGTCAGCTTCAGGACAATCTCCCTTTACTGGGGTCAAGAAAGCATGAAGACAGTCTCATTTTCCCGTCGCACCCGGGCTTTGAATTTTATGCAAATAATCGAGGCAATAGATGTTTATGAATTTCAAGTGACATCCCAGACAGATTCAGACCAACTTTTTCCAAAGAGAAGCAAGTCGACCTGTACCAACTGGGAATTTCACACTGCAATGGGAAATTCTGTTGGAGTGACCCAACTCTCCCGGTTTGAGCGACCCAACTCTCCCAGTTTGAGCATGCCTGGCAGCATTTCTCTGGGGATAATCAGATATTTGGTCTTCTGTATTTGGCAGAACACGAAGGGCCGGCTTAATTTTTTCTTCCAGAGATGCCAGTGGGATTTTAGCTCGTACTTAATGGTTTTGTAGCACTGGCGTACATGAATGCAGTTTGAAGGGCATGTAGAGTCCTGTCCGACAAGTATGTTTAAGTTCCAGTCATGCGTACAGCATGGGCAATGCCACCAGGACAGCAACATGCTGAAAACAAACTGAGCTCTTAAACATGAAGTGTAAAATACTCCACAGTTCACCATACCCTCTAGAAGTTGCTCTTTTTCCCAAGGAAAGCAAAATAAGGAGAATTTCTGGGAGTATTTTTCATGCTGGTTAAATGTTTGCTTTTACCAACATTTCGAATGGAAAGGTACAAAGGTCTTTAAAAGAAATCGCGGCTGTAAAGAGCTAGAAACTCAAGACTGATTACGTCGTAATGTTAACATGTAAATAATACCGCTCCACAAAGCTGGGCAAAGTGTTTTTTCAGAAAATCTGCCTCTTTCGTTGAAATGTTTTTTGGATCAAGACGAAAATGCATCATCAGTTGGCTGGAGACATTCCAATGGCAATCTCTGGGTAGGATGGAGTTGTCCTCTGGAGATGCCAATATCTCTAGGAAGGAGCCTAGGAAACCTGCCATAGACCGAATACCTAATACCAAATGGCCAGAATTTGGGGTGATATTGGAAGATAGTGCCTCAGAGGACACTGAAATATAGTGCCTCAGAGGAAAGTAATGGATCAGGACCTCTTCGGGCTACACAGCTCAGAAAGATGGTCTCTGCCTAACTAGTGCGAACAGGCAGACTGGATAAATGAGAGCCCTCAAAGAGGTGTCAGGCTTCATGAACATCAAGCCGCACTCTGCCTTCAGGCGAAGGAGAAAAATTTTGAAAAATTTTTCAATTTTTTTTTTTTGCTCAGATTTAGCCATTTTATTCTCACTGCCTTTCACTCAAGTTAATTCCGAGGGCTCTCCACTAAGCTCTGTACTGATCTACTGCATCTTATTAGTAGCACAGGGGTATCCGTGTAGCTATTCTTCCTTTTTCACCCTTTTAAAATTATTTTTTTTTGTTTCCCAGCTAGGAAATAAAATAATACATCTCTGCAAGCGTACAGAGGCTTTGCACGAAGGTTCAGCTCTCCCTGCCAAAAAATCAGGGAGTTAGATAACTCTTCTAGCTGAGCAGATTTGCACCGGCTCCGATAGGTGTGTTTGAGTGCAATCAGTGTTCAACAAGTTTCAGTAAGACACCTGGCTGCCTGGCACGTCAAAACCATGAAGGCACTAAATTGATCACTGGACTTCCATGCAACCAAGCCCAGCTCCCCAGAGGGATAAAAAGGGCATCCCGCACTCCCTTCCACCAGAGAGCTGCACTCCCTCAGTTTGCTGCTTCTCGCCAGTGCTGGGCTGTTATCTCCTGCCACAATGAACCGGCAAATGTACAGCATGAGAGTGGGAGGTGGGGGCAGATCCTACAGCACTGCCTCAGCTATTATCCCCAGTGGCAACAGGGCTGGCTTCAGTTCGATGTCCACGGCACGATCTGGAGGAAGTGGAGGTGGTTTTGGAAGGCTCATTGGAGGAGGAGGTGGTGGTGGTTTTGGCAGCAGGAGCCTCTACAATCTTGGTGGTAGCAAGAGGATATCCATCGGTGTTGGAAGCAGCTACCGAGCTGCTTTTGGGAGTGGAGCTGGAGGTGGCTATGGCCTGGGGGGTGGTGGTGGCTATGGACTTGGTGGTGGTGGAGCTGGTGGCAGTCTCGGACTTGGTCTCGGTGGTGGAGGTGGTGGATATGGCCTTGGTGGAGGTGCTGGTGGGCTTGGCTTTGGTGGTGGACAGGGAGGCGGTGGAGGGTTTGGCTTTGGTGGAGTAGGGGGCCTGGGAGGATTCAGCGGAGGGCTGGGTGCTGGCAGGAACCCAGCGGGATTTGGTGGTGTCCCACCTGGAGCTGGTACAATCCAAGAAGTGACGGTCAACCAGAGCCTCCTGGCACCGCTGAACCTGGAGATAGATCCAAACATCCATCAGGTGCGAAAAGACGAGAAGGAGCAAATCAAGACCCTCAACAACAAGTTTGCTTCTTTCATTGACAAGGTGAGACTTCATCAAGTGCTGTGGAATCATGATAGAGAGGGAGCGTGACGGTTTCGTAGATACAAAAATATGACTTCATAGATGTACAGTCTACTGTGTGTTTCGTATCTGCATGTCTTCACTGAAATAATCAAAAAAGAACATTCTTTTAAACAGTTACAAGACTAGAAACTAGTAATAAGAGGATTAGAAGCAGGTTTTGTGCCAGAGAAATAAGATATATTAGCTGGCACGGAGTAAGCTAGTGTCAGGTCCAGACCTAGCTGTTTGACCCAGCTCTCTCTGCGGGGAACCCCAGCAGATGTGTCAGTCCTTATTGCTTTCTTGCCTGCAAGCTAAAGTCCTTTGTATATTGACTCAACTTAAGTCCTTCCTTGGCTTTTACTTGGGTAAATACGTCGCACATATGAGCAAAAGGAAAGCAATTAAGTGCTTGTCTTTTAACCTGTAGTGCTCAGATCTTAGGTTTAATGAAGCAAGATAAATATCTCTTACAAAGAAAGACAAACCAAAGGATGTTAAAGAAAGCAAGTGATGAAAGAGCTGAACCTACATTTTTCTAATGATTGTTCATTGGCTTGCTAAATTAAATTTTCTCTAGAGAGAACTGTCCACTGAAGGCAGTTTTGCTTAGCTACTGGGTGGACCAACACAGCCCTAGATAATTTGGAGAATAGTCTCAGCCGGATTTAATACTCTTGGTTTGAAATTTCCTTGGTTTGTGCTATGCATCGGTCCCACTTACTGATTATTGGCCATCAGCACGCTCACAGGTATCTTCTTCTAAGCTTCTTCTGCTTCCCAATGCCCAGGTTCGCTTCCTGGAGCAGCAGAACAAGGTTCTTGAGACCAAATGGACCCTCCTGCAGGAGCAGGGTCAAAAAAACAACTCAGGGAAAAGCAACCTGGACCCACTGTTTGAGGCTTACATCAACAACTTGAAACGGCAGCTGGCCAACCTGCTCAACGAGAGAGGACGCATGGACGGGGAGCTGAAGAACATGCAAGACATCGTTGAGGACTTCAAGAACAAGTGAGTGCCTGTTAGCGGCACATCCAGCACCCTGGGGTGCAACGGGATGCAAAGGGTTCAGCTTAGCATTAGGCAGTAGGATGAATCTCACTTAAATTTATCTTTCTGAAAGTCAAACCTCTAGCCTGAGATACTCATCAAGCTTTCTACAGGAAAGGGGAAAAAAGTATCTCTAGTCTGTTCTCTAGCCCATAGCGTGGTACCCAACTAATCCCCCTCTACGATACCACTCCTGTGAGGTGTGTCTCCCTGCAGAACCCATCTTCCTTGACAGCAGCAGAAAGTTGGTCCATCAACATTTTTCCAAACAGAAAATGCAGATTCAGCCAGGACACGACAACTTGTGACGACAAAGGAAAATAATCTAAACCAGTTTTACCCTCCTTGTTCCATCTGCACTATGTCAAAATGTCGTTTCCGTCCTTTGAGAAATGGGATTCTCTGGGCAGTTTCCAGGCGGTTGATTCGGAAACCCGACCCAGATAACCTTGCAGTCCTACCTGCACAACTTTTCTGCTTACCGAGGTATGATCCAGCACGTCCTCCCCTTTGTCCCTGCAGATATGAAGAGGAAATCAACCGACGCACAGCAGCAGAGAACGAATTTGTGATGCTGAAGAAGGTGGGTGAGACAGGAGGTGTTATGGCTACTGAGCTAACCCTGACCATTGCACAGGCTGGGAATGTCCTGTGCAGGATTGTCGGGAATGTCGGGATACCCCTGAAGGATGGGATATCTCATGGAGCTGCTTCCTTATCCTTTAAAACCTGACATTTGGGTTGTGGTTTTGGGGGAAAGGAATGGAGGGGCTTGAAGGATTGAAGTAAATTCTTGTCCCGCTCCTGATCCACACCATACACACATGCTTTCCTGGGCAAAACAGACCATGGTCCATAGTGCTGGAAACCCCAGGTACCAAGGCACCCCCCTCCTTACCCACTGGCAAAGTCACACACAGCCCTTCTTTTGGCCAAGAGATGTCCTCTTGGTGCTCTGCCAAGCACGGCTTCTCCAGTCAGGCAGCACCACTGCAGCAGTGGAAGGGGCAGCCTCACCCCCAGGCTTGGCCAGTTCTTAGCCAGAAGAGATGCCAGGTGCTGCAAATGTCCCCCTGGATGCTTTTTTCCAGGATGTGGATACTGCTTACATGAATAAGGTGGAGCTGGAGGCCAAGGTGGACGCCCTGACCGATGAACTCAGTTTCCTCCGAGCCCTCTACGATGCGGTACAGACACCCTCCTCCCCTGATTCCTGTCCTGTTGTTGGACAGGGTCAACAACCTGTTGTTGGAGGTCCAGAACTGCCATCATTCGTGGCATTTGAAAAGGTAAGTGCAGCTGGCCGTGTGCTTCCTCGCAGGAGCTGGCTCAGCTCAGCGCGCAAGTGTCCGACACTGCTGTCATTCTGTCGATGGACAACAACCGGGACCTGGACCTCAGCAGCATCATAGCCGAAGTCAAAGCTCAGTATGAAGACATCGCTAACAGAAGCCGGGCAGAGGCGGAGGCGTGGTACCAAACCAAGGTGAACAGACCCGTAGATAGCATGGATGCATTTCTGGGGAAAATTCCAGCTGTCCCTGTATGAGGCTGTTTGAGCCACATCTTGTCCATCCGGACATCCCAGATGGTTTACTCTTCCTTCTGAACCTCAGTTTGAAGAGCTGCAGGCCACAGCTGGGAAGCACGGCGACGACCTGCGCAACACAAAGGGGGAAATCTCTGAGCTCAACCGGCTGATCCAGAGGATCCGGTCAGAGATAGAGAACACGAGGAACCAGGTAGGAATGGCAAAAGGAGCCTGCGGAGCCCCGTTCTGTGGTCCCTTAGCACCGCAGCTCTGCTTTGCTCATCAGGGACTTTAGCAGCCAGAGAGTAGGATGTACCTCATTAAATGTGTTGAATTCCCTCTTGAAAAGGGCACCATGCTGTAGCAGGTATTAAATTGTTCTTACCAGGCTGGCATTTCAACTCCAGCACCGTTAGCTATGGGTGAAGGACCTCAGTCATAACTTTTTTCATTAATACCCTATCCGGAATGGTTTTCTTCCTTGGGCAACTCTCACCCAAAAAGGAAAGCAGGATTTAGGAGTCCCAATCCCTCCTCTTGCAGTGTGCGACGCTGCAGACAGCCATCGGAGATGCTGAGGAGCGTGGGGAGCTGGCCCTCAAAGACGCCAAGGCGAAGATGATTGACCTGGAAGATGCCCTTCAGAAAGCCAAAGCTGACATGGCCCGGCAGCTCCGCGAGTACCAGGAGCTGATGAACATCAAGCTGGCCCTGGACATTGAGATCGCGACCTACCGCAAGCTGCTGGAGGGCGAGGAGAGCAGGTGGGAGCAAAATCCCTGCCAGAATAATAGCGACTATCGCTTGTCTCCTGCCAGCAGCTGGTCCCGCTGCCTGTGTCCTTCATCTTGCTCTAACCTCCCCTTTATCTGCCCTCCAACAGGCTGAGCGGAGAGGGACTCAACCCCATCAGCTACTGTAAGTCTTGTGGCGTTTGTCTTGCTTTGGGCCCAATGAGAGCGGGGGTTGTGAGCAACCTTGGGAACAGGGAGGTGTTTCCCAAGATGAGATGTGGAGAGCTCTCCACCAGCATTAGTGGCTTGCACAGGGGACAGAACTGGGCGCAGGTCCTGTGGGTCAAGGTCCTGATGACGGTGTTTCCTGGAATTGAGTGACTGCCAAGCAGATGCCCAACCCTCTGGTTGCTTTTTCTTGCAGCTGTCATCAGCTCCAGCTCCGGCATGGCTGGTGGAGCTGGGTTAGGAGGAGGATTCGGTGGACTGAGCCTGAGCGGAGGAGGCGGTGGAAGCAATTTCAGTCTTGGAGGAGGTGGTGGAAGTGGTTTTGGTCTTGGAGGAGGCGGTGGAAGTAGTTTCGGTCTTGGCGGAGGCGGTGGAAGTGGTTTTGGTCTTGGAGGAGGCGGCGGTGGTGGAGGCTACAGCTTTGGAAGTGGAGGAGGACTTGGACTCGGGGGTGGTGGTGGTCTCGGAGGTGGATTTGGAGGAGGCAGCGGCCTCAGCGTTGGAAGCGGTCTTGGCTACGGAGGAGGTGGTGGCAGCAGTCTGAGCACCAGTGGAGGGAATTTCAGCTCTGGAAGTGCAAAAGGCACCAACCCAGGTGTGAAAATTGTCTCCAAAACCTCCTCCAGCAAAAAAAGCATAAAAAGCCAAAGCCTGAAGAATGCTACACAGCCCGAGTAAAGCCAACACCAGACCTTCCCCAGAACCATCGCTCCCACATTGCTCCTGCGTTGCCCCCGTATCACTCCTGCACACCACCGTCCCCTCCACCCGCCTCTGTCCCGGCCCCTCGCACCGAAGCTCTTACGCATTTGGATCACAGCTCAAGAGAATCAGCGGAGCACATGTCACCCGGATCTCTCAACGTACCTACAACAGGATTAAAAGGAAAACATGGGCCTAATTGACCTTCTGAATGGGGAATTGATTTTTAATTTGTGTGTTTGATTTTAACGAGGCAGCTGGTTTGCGATTGTGTAGAACTGACAGCCATCAGCTAAGACCCATCAGATAGCCGGGAAGGTTCAATAGCTTGGGGGTTTTTTAGCTCAGTTCTGGCCACAAAAGCCCAGCGATGGGCTGGGAACGTGGCTTCAGCTCAGCCTGATTTGCCTTCACTGCTGGGACGAACCAAACTCACCCTTTCAAGTGAAGCAACTCGAATTTATCAGAGATACGGGTTCTTTTTCTGCCATGTAGAAATACCCCAAGAGGTTGCTGAAAGATGCCAGTGGTCTGCAAGTGTGGGGCCCCTCTTAAAATACCCCTTATTCTGGGAGCACAGAGCCCGTTAGGAGACGGTTCCGAGTCACTCGAGTGCGATGGAAATTCCCTCTTTTCCCCGAGCTTTGAAAATCACGTTTCTCCCAGACGTGCTGAGCACCGCAGCTGTGTGAAGCCAGGCGCAGGAGCCTGGCCAGTGGCTCGGAGCGTAAAATTAGGAGAGCAATCCGAGACCCCTCCACCCGAAAAGTACCACCCACAGGGACGCAGATCCAACTTGCAATGAGCTTGTCTAAAAGGAAGCCCAACCTCCCCTCCCAGCCCTGTCCCTTCTCTCCTTACACGATGGTTCGTCCCCAGCGGCACCTTTCACGTAACCTCACGGGTGCGTTTTGCCGGAGGAGTCACCAGTGACCCATCCAAAGCATACGGGAAAGGGTTTGTTTTCTAAATTATAAGATTTTTTAAAAATTCTAAATAACAACCGAGGCAGAGAGTTCTTCAAAAGCAAGATGGGTGTCTGCAGTTAAATCGGGTTGCTGTCTTGTTTCATGCTAGGTTTTATTGGAATGGCTTAAAAATGCCAAAACCATCCAACAGCCCCAAGTCTCGCTGCCTTTCCCCACTGTCTTGGTGGCATCAGTCAAGGTGAAAGTCTGAGACAGTGAAAATGACACTGAAAAAACTGCCTGGAGGGCCGTGTCCTGTCCGCACAGCTCCTGGGGGTATTTTAGCATCTCCACCATGAGCGGGTTTCGTTGCCAAAAGAAAGATATTTCACAAACTGCAAAGTGCAGCCTGGGGTCAGCCCAACACCTGGGAAATGAGGCAACCAGGAGCAGGAGCCCAAAGGCACACCAGTGCCCGAAATTTACTTTCCCCTTTCTGGTAGAATTTCCCCTCTAGCCTTCCACCATGTCTTTTTATTTTTTTTTTGTGAAAGTACCATTAAAAAAAAAAGAAAATTGCAGCTTTTTATACTTCAGTGATAGTGATACGATGCTGTGTTTTCCTTCCTTTTCTCTTTTCGGCTAAAACTGGATTGTAATTTATTTGTTCCTACATCTTTTTATTCTAAACCAGAACCAGTAGCATGAAAATATTCCCAGCCTCCAGTGGAGTGAGCTGGGTGGGGCTTTTGTTTTACTTTGGGGGAAAATTTCAAAATTCTGGTAAAATGATAATTAAAATCTTGAAGTCAGTTGTCCCAAAACAAGCTGAAGAATCAGAGAAAAGGGGAGGAGGAGGAGGAGGAGGAGGAGGAGGAGGGTGGGGGTTTATCCATTAAGTGACAAAAAAAAAATAAATTAATCACTATTAATTTCTTAACATATAATTGGGGTGAATCCAAAAGCCTTTCTTCCGCGGAAAGGAGGGTTTTGCACAGCTCTTAGCTCAGGCAAATCCCCAGTATTTTCTTTATATATATATTTTCTTTATATATATTTTTTCTTTCTTTATATTTTTTCTTTCTTATAAAGACAGCAAAACCAAGCACATACAGGGCTCTGGGGGAGGATTTGATCAGGATGATTTGGACTGAGGATGGTTTCGGTGAGCTGGAGCAGAGCAACTCACCCATGCGGGTGTTTGGGTCAGTCTGTTGCAAAAGGAGAATAAAAAAGAAAAAAAAACGGGGGGGAAAAAAAAGCCCTCAGACAAACACTCAGACCTTATTGCATTTCAAAGAGTCGGATGCTCTTCCCTGACCTCTCAACATCCCAGCTTTACATAACTCGGTGCAGCAAACGGGAGAGAGCAAGCAAGTACAAGCCAGCCCGGCAGGTTTATGGGAGACGCTCACGACCGCTCCGGCAAAACCTCGCTGGAACCCCGATGCACCAAAACCCAGGAGCATCCCATCTGCCTTCCCCCAGAAAATCAAAGGGGCTGCAGTGAGAGCGACCACAGTCCAGGGACAAAACCCAGCCCCTCGCCCCCTGCTTCTCCGCAGAGGATGACACAGACACCCGGGCCAAAAATAAAGTTAAAAATAAACCCTGAGTCACCTCGATTCCTGCGTTCGCCTCTGCTAACGCTGAATTACACCGCACGGGCGCGAGGAATGAACACAGCTGAAGACCTTAAGTAACCTTAAAAGTTTTGAATTCTTTCTTCAAGTCTGCACAGAAAAAAAAATTAAAAAAATCAAACAGCATCCAAAGGAGAAGGGGTGCTCCCAGGCGGCCGGCCGCGTGCCTCCTGCCTCTGCTCTGTGCCCCCAGCCCATCCGCAACCCCCGGCAGCGAATCCTGCCTCCCAAACTGACAACCTCTCTGCGGGCAACCTGCCCACCCTGGGGGGCAAACGCAGCCCCCCCCGCGACCCGGAGCAGCTTCAGGAGCATGGTGCAAGCAAGGAAACTGTGTGGGACCGAGATCCTGCAAGAATTTTCCTTGTTTTGGTGCCTAAACCATCATTTGCTTTACTCTTCCCAATCCTTTGTAATATTCCACTTAATTACATTGTCTGCAGCAACAGGCTTTCCTAGAAGAGCTGGGGAGGTAATGACTGCCTTAAAGATGAATCCTTTCTCTTTGCTTTAATTAAAACGTTTGCAGGCTGCGCTCTGGTTCCCAGGTGTGACTTTGCATAGCTCTTTGGAAGTCAAACTCCCTGCCTGGCCCCCCTCCGCGGGACGCGGCACCCATGTGCCAGTTCACATCTGCGGGCTCAGGAAAGCAAATCTCCATACATCCGCCATGCCTCTGACACCATTTATTTATTTTCCACATCAGCATAACCCCAGCGGTGTTATTATCCAGGTTCCCTGCCTGCTCCGCATCACCCATGAGCTGGGGGCTCGTTTTTTCGGGACGTGTGAGTGCGGGCGCAGTTTTCCCCGTGAAACTCTGCGTTTCCAGCACCCGGGAGGTTCCCAAGTCTCCACTCCCGGGGTGAGAGCACCCCCTTGCTACCGCCCAGCCATCTCCCTTCCAGTGGGAGGGAGCCTTGCAGCAGCCCGTCCAAGGGTTGGCTTCCCCATCGCTCGCCCGAAGGCGCCGCGGGGGCCGGTGACTCACGCGATTGGCAATAGGCAACGACAGGAGGGAAGAGTTGCGAGCGCTGGCTCTTTCTGATTGCAAGGAGAAGAGAAAAAAAAAAACAACAGAAAACAAAACAAAAACCCCCTTCTGCTCAGGTTCTTTCAAGTTCCCAGACGGAGAAAACAGTGCTTGGAAGCGCACCAACAGAAACAAGCTGTGAGATGCAGCAGATACCCTCAAGCCGCTCGTCTTGGATCAAGCTCCTGCTCTTACTGCTCACGTAGCCGGTTGCGAGAATCGTTGTGATTTAGCTGCTCGGGGTTTTACCCCTCTGCCCTGCTCTATTATTTTATTTGACATATAACCTGGCCGAGGTGGGCAGCCCTTGCAGCGCACGGATGTGGCTGCGCAGAATCCAGTTTGCAGAAGAGTGTTTTTGGGGGAAGGAGGGGATTTCTTCTCCCATAACCCGTGTCTAGCTCTTCGTGGACACGAGAGAAGAGGTCCCCAGCTCTCCTGCCCTTACACCGCCCCAAAGCACGACCCAGCCTCTCATGGCAACTGCAGCTCCTGGGCGAGGGTTTGCCCAAGAGGCTGAGATCCAGGGGCAGAGGCTGAGATCCAGGGGCAGAGGCTGAGATCCAGGGGCAAAGGCTTTTTTGGAAAAATTTTCCAACTGAATGATCTCAGCAGGGTGAAGGAGGGGGTGGGAGGGAGCTGCGGGTGAATTCCCCTTCACGAAGCATCTCAGAGAGCCAGGAATGACGTGGGATCTGAGGGTTAAACGCAGGGGGGTGGAAAAAAAGTGATAAAAATTCCACTTCAGAGGGAGCTTCTGAACCCGACAAGGAGATTCAAAAGAAGAGAAACTATTTCAACCATCCTTCTAAGAATTTTTATAAGTCTTGTAGTACTAGTTAATGCAATTTGGAGTTATTTGGGGAAAGGGATTTACCCGCTGTCTTTCAAAGCCCCGATAACTAATTTCTCAGTTTCCCTTGCAATAAGGGAGACAATTTTTTTTTTGGTAATATCTCAGAAAATCCTACCACGAGACAACTTCCACCCAGCTCATCCCTGCAAGCTCGCAATCATTTAGACCCCTTTTCCGAAAGAAATCAAAAGATCTGAACTGATAAAAAAAAACCCCTTCAGCCCCAGCTTTCCCAAGCTGACAACAGGACGTGCAGCCCCAGAAAAGCCCCGATTTACGCTGCCCTCTCGGCTGTGCAACGTGTTAAACCCTAAACTTCACTTTGCAAAAGCTTCGGTGCGAGGAATCTTGCTCAAACGAGCGAGCCCTTGGCTCGCTTCGGAAAAACTGGCTCCCGGGGTCTTGGGAGAATCACGTTGTATCCTGCTCCTGAGCGCAGCCGTCCCATTCAATTCTAATTTAATGACTCAGAGCGGCAGGCTTTGGGAGAGGGGGGAGCTCCCTCACTCCGTTACTTTCTTGCCTGCAAACAATGCATTTTTCAGCGCCTCGCCATAGCCTAGGTGTGTTTGACAAGGCAAGTTGCTGCAAGGCACGTCAAGTTCTGAATTCCCGTGCCAAGTTTTCCAAGCAGATAAAAGAGGAGGCTCCCAAGCTCTCCCATCACAGGGGTTTCTGCCTCCGTTGCCCTCTGCTCTTTTCCTGCCGCACAGCTTTTATTCACCAGCCTTTTATTTTTTTTTTCTCTCCTGCTCTTTGCGTTTCCAACTGAACAAGCCACCATGAGCCGGATCTCTTTCAGATCATCTACTGGAGGGGGCGTGAGGGGCTTTAGCTCAGGCTCTGCTATCGTAGGAGGTGGCGGTGGTACCAGAAGCAGTTTTAGCTCCGTCTCTGTCTCCAGAGTTGGAGGAGGAAGAGCTGGAGGTGGAGGAGGCTTCGGAGCTGGTGGTGGCTTCGGCAGCAGAAGTCTCTATAACCTAGGTGGAAGCAAAAGAATTTCCTACAGCTCAGTCGGTGGAGGTCTACGGAGTGGAGGATACGGCTTTGGTGGAGGCGCTGGCTTTGGTCTTGGCTATGGTGGTGGAGCAGGCGCTGGTTTTGGCTTAGGAGGAGCTGGTGGTGGTGGTGGCTATGGGCTAGGCAGCGGATTTGGGCTGGGAGGTCCCGGATTTGGTGGTCGAGGTGGCCCCGGGTTCCCTGTTTGCCCACCTGGTGGCATCCAAGAAGTGACCGTCAACCAGAGCCTCCTGGCACCCCTCAAGTTGGATATCGACCCAGAAATCCAGAAGGTGCGAACACAGGAACGGGAGCAGATCAAGACCCTCAACAACAAATTTGCCTCCTTCATCGACAAGGTGAGAGTTTGGTCTTAAACATCAAACCATGCATGTTCTCAGTTGCCTTGGGAAAAAAAAAACAAGAGGAAGAAACTTTCTTTGGATTTAGGGGCTTGCCTGAACTAATCCCAGCTAAGAAACAACACGGCTTTGGCTGAAAGCTAAGAACTGTCTTGTGTTTCTTCTTTGCAAGGATGAGTTTTTCAGCTCCTTGTTTTAAGAAAAACGTAAATTCCCCTCCTCCCTGCAAAAAAACATCCTGGGGGCCGGGTGGATCTTCTACTGGTTGTAAAAATGGCAAAGCTCTAAAGAACTCATTGGGATAACACCAGTTTAAACCAGTAAGGTGGACTGAGCATCTAGTGGGGGGCAAAACACCTAAAGGTGCAAATACAGGTGACTGGCCTGCTTAAAGAGCTCTTGAAAAATCTCGCTAAACGTCTTAGTTGCTTTTGACGCTTTTGGGAACTCAGTGCCTTATATTAGGAAGATCCGAACAATTCCCCCCCGACATCTTCCCAACATCTTTTGACCTTTTCTTCCTGTGTTGAATGATTCCTCCTTGTCCTGGCAGCGGGTTTTTTGTGCGTTGTTCGCACAGGTTTCAGCATGTGCCTGCTTTTGTTTCCCCAGGTGCGCTTTTTGGAGCAGCAGAACAAAGTGCTGGAGACCAAGTGGAGCCTCCTGCAAGAGCAAGGTCAGACGGTCACCAGAAAGTCCCTCGAGCCCCTTTTTGAAGCCTACATCAACAACCTCCGGCGGCAGCTAGACAGTCTTATGGGAGAGAGGGGAAGGCTGGACACGGAACTGAGGAACATGCAAGACATGGTGGAAGACTTTAAGAACAAGTAAGAAGTGGTGCTCTGTAGTGCAGACAATGGGAAAATCAGCAGGGGGTTCACGCACCTTGTGTTTGCACTGGTTTCCTCTTCCAGTTTGCAAAATGAACGTTAAGAAAGCAAAACTTGATCTCTAGAATTACCTCTAGTTATGGCAGATTTCTTACATGCAGGATGAGTGTTTTGCACCCCTGGGAAGCCGCTCCGGTGTAACAGCGGTCACGATCTGATCCCTTGGGTCTCCCAAAATAATGCACCTGGAGACAGCAAAACACGCAACTGATGAGTATGATAGATGGGCAAAAGGGAATGAAGCATAGCCACAAACTCCCAGCTCTAAAAATCTCCCCTTTCTCTTTTTGCAAAGGAGCTCCCAGAGAGCCCCAGGCGACCCGCGTGCGCTCGCCCTCGCTCAGCTCCGAGCACGTGAAAGATGCTCAGCTCTTTTCTCCGACTGTTGTCAAAGAAAACACTTTCCCTGGGGAGGCAGTTGACCCCAACCTGAGCCAAGGTGTCCAGCAGATGTGGGATGAATAATTTTAAGGACATGCCAGTCGGCATCTCCTGACTTTAAGGGTTGTTTAGGGTTTTTTTTCTTTAGTCAAGGCTGTTCATTCTTAGTTGGGTGAAGTCTGGTGAGAACAATCTCTCTCCTATTGAACCAAAGCTGGCCAACTGCAAATCCGAGAAAAACACCCTGGGGGCCTGAAATATGTATATATAGGATGGTTAAGCATATGAATAGACAGATTTTTTTGGGGGGTGGAATGGGGAGGCAGCATTTAGGGCTGACGGGATGGACTAACATGAATTAGCTTCTGGTATGTTGTACTTGGGTGCGTTTCAGGTCTTGATACGGACTCCAGGCTGTATACAATGGTATTGTCTGGATTTTGGAGCTACTGGGAAAGAGAAAGCATTTTATTTAAAGTCTAGAGTTAGTTCCCAGTCTGCCGACTAATTTTCACTTCTTCCCAAGTCCGCCCGGAGAGCCATCTGCAGCGATATCTCTGCCAATATTAGTTCGAGGACTGGCATGAACCTGCCTTTAGAATCCAGGTCTTTGCCTCAAGAGCCTACATGTTTCGCCTACTTTCTAGCTAAGCCCTGCCCTGATTATCTGATGAAAGGATGTTGCTCAAAGCCATGAAAAGTTCCATAGAAATACAGTCTGAGGCATAATGATCTGCTCTTGCACAACCATGGCTAAAGAATCACAGACTTTTTTTTTTTTTAATTAAACGCTGCAGCAGGTTATTCAGAGCCATTAGCACCATTATAATATCAAATATCAAATAGTTACATTATTATATATTTGTAGTCTTTGCGATGCAGCTTTGTTGAAAGCCTTTTTGCATAACTTTGCTTTGGGCAAAGGTCACCAAGAACACCCTCTCCTGCTTCCTGCTGAAACGGGCTCCGATCCTGCGCACATCTGTGTATGAGCTTGACTTTAAGGGCAGTGATTAGAATCTATTAATTTTAGTTGGGACTCCTCACGCCATGGAGTCTTTGGAGGTTCAGAGTCAGTAATCATTTGTTCTGCATCTGCTCTGGGCTGTAAACAGGCGGGCATGAGGAATACACCCGTGAGCCACAACCCATGGCTTGGGACTGGGGTGCTCCCACCTCTGCTTCATGTGCTGGCTTTCCCCTTCGTTTCCCCAAAACGCTCTCACTCTTTTATCCTAACAGATATGAAGATGAGATCAATCGACGCACGGGTGCAGAGAACGAGTTTGTGGTCCTCAAGAAGGTGAGTGAACTGGGAGTTATGGGATGGATAATAAAATGAACTTAGCGTGCACAGAGTTCAAGCAAAGCCAACGGGAGCTGGGGTCCTCCAGCCTCACGGTTGGGTCAGGGTGCGATGTTGGCACATCTAGAAGTATGGGTTGGGTTCTCCTTGGGCCGTGAATGGACCTCCATGCCAAAAGTGGTGCCCTGTTTTCTGAAGACAGCTCCTCGGGTTGCAGTCCCAAGCCATCTGGCCTCTTGTGGCTCGGTTCAACCCTGTCTCAGGTCACATCCCCGTGAGTCAGAGATTTGCCTTCTGCCCAGGAACCTGGTCCTGGCTCACAGTAAATGTCCAACATTACATTAAAAAAAAAATCCTTGATCAGAGCAGTATAGAAAACAAGCTTAAAGAATTACAGACCTGGAAGCAGAGAGATGGTCCCACTGGTGTCCCGGAGTCCCTTTGGCTTGTGTTTTCACCAGCAGCCTTTGGTTTTCTTCTCTTTAGGATGTGGATGGTGCTTATATGAACAAGGTCGAGCTGCAGGCCAAAGCAGATGCGCTGGCAGATGAAATCAACTTCCTGAGAGCTCTCTACGAAGCGGTAAGCAGTCAGCTCTCTCCGGGATAGCATCCTCCACAGCTCCCTGCCGCGCAGCTCTCTGTGCCCCGGAGCTCTGGCCACGATGCCGTGTGCTGTACAGCAGGAAAAGTGGAGGTGGTCACTGTCCTTTTGAACTTATAATGCACGTAAAGATGAAAAAGGATAGACGGGCAGGATAGAGAGATAAGGCAGAGCAGAGGAAAATGCAAGGAAATGGCTTGGCACAGAGGGCTCCCAAGCCACCTCTTGTCTGCACGGTTTCCACTCCAGACGCTAAACCATTAAATCTTTTTTTTGTGTGTGTCTTCTGCAGGAATTGTCCCAGATGCAGCAGCAAGTATCTGACACCTCCGTGGTCCTGTCTATGGACAACAATCGTAACTTGGACCTCAACAGCATCATCGCCGAGGTCAAAGCGCAGTACGAGGACATCGCCAACCGCAGCCGGGCTGAGGCTGAGGCTTGGTACCAAAACAAGGTGGGTGAGCAGAACAACAGACTGATTTCTGCGATCCACGTGGCACCACGCTGGCTAGCAGGAGGCAGGACTAATGGATGGAGGATCACAGCATTACACCAGGGCTGTCTTTCTGTGCACGTTGCAATAGCCCTTGTGTACAGATCCCCAGCGCTTGCCTGTGGACCGCTACACTCGCTCAGCCTTATATTCCTCGTGGTGAAACCAAGGGACAAAGATGCTTAAATGCCTTGGCTCTGGCCTCACAAAGGGTCACTGGCAGGTCTGGCCTTAGACACGGAGCACTCTTTCCTTCCCAGATTCTTAATGGCAGGTGACAACCCATGGGTGCTCTACGCAATGCAATAGCTGCTGCCTTTGCATGACTCGGGGCAAACGCTGCTGTTCCATGGGCAGGTTGCTCTGAGAAATGTTGTTCCCTGCCCCTTAACCTGCACCCAGACCCACACTTTGTGCCTTGAAGTCCCCTCACCCCTCCCCTGAGCCCCGTTGTGCCTAACCAGTGCTCTCCTCCTTCTGTGCACCAGTACGAGGAACTCCAGGTCTCCGCTGGGCGGCACGGCGACGACCTGCGTAACACCAAGATAGAAATTTCAGAGATCAACCGTATGGTCCAGAGGCTGCGGAACGAGATCGAGAGCGTGAAGAAACAGGTAGGAGGGGATGCTCCTGCAGAGCCGCTCCTGCATGGTGGAGGGCGGGTAGCAGGTGACGGTGGCCAGGCACGGCAGAACGAGCCGGCTCCTGGCATCGGAGCTGGGCTGGAAGGCCAGGAACGGCAGAACGAACCGGCTCCCAGCATTGGAGCTGGGCTGCAAGGCCAAGCTTCCTCCCCTGCATTAACGAGGGCATGGCCACCGCTGTCTCTTCCCACCAGAGAAGGTCCCTCAATGCAAGGAGATGCTGTGATGGCCACTTTCTTGCTGGGGAAGCAAGTTGTGAGCTACGAAACCACCCCAACAAAGGCAGATAAGAAAGCAAAGAGATGTAGATGTCTCTCTTGGGAGACAGGATCATGGCTTCAGCTCCCCATTCATCCACCCTGCAGCACCTTCCAGTGGTCCATCAGGAACCACCAGGGCTGTGCTGGAAGCCACTGGCCAGTATCGACAATACCACAGCAATACCCAGGAGAGCAGTTTGGGGCAGCCCAGGTGAAACCACTCTCTGTTTCTCTTGCTTTTAGTGTGCCAACCTCCAAGCAGCCATCGCGGAGGCGGAGGAACGCGGGGAGCTGGCCCTCAAGGATGCTAAAGCCAAACTGGCCGAGCTGGAGGACGCTCTGCAGAAGGCCAAGGCTGACCTGGCCCGGCAGCTCCGCGAGTACCAGGAGCTGATGAACGTCAAGCTGGCCCTGGACATCGAGATCGCGACCTACCGCAAGCTGCTGGAGGGAGAGGAGAGCAGGTGAGGACAAGCACGTGGAGCTGTTGTCTGGTGCTCTTCAGAGCAGGGCGCCCATCCTTGGGCTCAGAGAGGCAGCTCACCTCGATGGGCTGGAGCACCGAGTTGGTGAAGATATAAAAGAGCATCAAGACGTAAAACAAAGGCAGAGAGAAGGATACTTTAAATTGTGAGCTTTCTAGGAAGAGATGAGTTTCTCCATCTCTTGGAACCCAATGCACTAATTAAAACGAGCAACATCCCCTTCCACCTGCGATGCAGAGATACCCCACCAGGCGATAGTCCCTACTGAAGGCCACAAAAGTCTAACTAGATGTTCCCGACGGCTGATGTTACACCTTGCCTGTGCTTTCGCATTGTTGCTTACTTTCCCCTTTCCCGACAGGCTTGCCGGAGAGGGAGTTGGAGCCGTGAGCGTCTGTAAGTATCTCCCCTGCCTGCCCGCAGCCCCCGGCCGCAGGGGCGGTGGTGCAGGTTCCCCCACCTTGGGCGGCCGACAGGACCCTAAATCAGGCACTCGCGGTGTCTCCCCACAGCCGTGGTCAGCAGCTCGAGCTCCATGGGCTACGGTGGCGGCAGCAGCCTGGGCATGGGTGGAGGTCTCGGCATGGGAGGCGGCGGCGGCGGCGGCTACAGCATGAGCAGCGGCGGCTTCGGAGGCGGAAGCGGAGGGTTCGGCGGGGGGCTCGGCTACGGCGGAGGAAGCACCTTCAGCTCCGGGAGCAGCCGAGGCGTCAGCTCCAGCACGGGAGGAAGCGTGAGGATCGTTTCCAAGACCACCACCAGCAAAAAGACCATCAGATAAGGATGGAGAGCGCAGGGCTCCCCGCGTGGATGACGACATGTTTCCTGCCTTCCGAAAGCAAGTGCTGCCCTCTGAAATCCATGGTGTAAATAGCTGCGCTCGACCCTCTGCTTCCTCCGTCCTTCACCCCCCACCTTTGGGGCAGCGGGGGGAGACCAGGACCCCACCGCGAGAATCCGGAGCACGTTTGGCTCAAGCATAGGTTGTAACCGGTCACCGACAGGGCTTGGGAGAGCCGCCGCGGACCCCGGCGGTGGCCCTCTTTCAGCACAGTCCTTGTTCTTCCCTTGCTGTCCCCCAGCGTCACGCGTTTGGAGCGAAGTGGAAGCACTTTGCTGAACGAGGACGGCCGCGCACGGTGCATTTCCTTCGTGCTACAGCAAGGGTGACAGCCCGGTGCAACCACAGCCCCGGCTCCGCAGCAACGAAAATAACTCCAAGACGCTGCAAAAGCCTCTGCCTGCGACACGTGTTACAACCTCCACATGTTTCGTCTGCAACTAAAGTTTTCTCAAGCCCCTGCTGTTTTCTCAGGCACCTGCGGGAAAGGTTTTTTGCTTTCTGTGTGTACGAATTGCCACGCTGATTTCTAACTCCTTGTCCTCACGGCTACAGCCTCTTCGATTCCAGGCCTGCCATACTGTACGGTCCAATAAAGAGCATTTGTCATTTTTAAAATCTGCTGCTTTTGGGCTTTTTTTTCTTCTCAGACGACCTGGGTTTGGACACGTGCTGCACCCCAGCTGCGGCGGGGACTCTGTGGGTGGTTCACGAGAAAGGATCGTTGCCTGGAGGAGAGAAAACTCAGTTTTTAGGACTCAGGCACTGGGACGGGCTGGGGAGGGTGGGATGGATGGAGAACAGGCACAGGGAGGAAAAGCTGCCCCAGGGCTGAGCTGGGTGAATCCCACTGCGAGGGGTGACCGCGACGCTGCCCTTCCTGACGGTCCCTGCAGCGGCGAGAAGGCACAGGGGAGCGGGACAGGATGCTCCGAGGTTTAGCTGGGATCCGTGAGCTGGCACACGCAGGGCATGGCTCAGCCTGGTCGTCCATGAACACAAACACAGCAAATCCCCACGGCAGGGGAGCCCAGCTCTGGTATCAGCATCACGGCAAGGATGCGGTGAAATGGCATCGACCAGGGAGGGGAACGGAGCTGCCGGACGTCGCCCTGACCAAAGAGAGCAATTCGAGGGAGGGCGGCACTAGCAAAGGGGGTTTGCTAGGGGGGAGAAGCGCTCGATGTCTGCATGTGCAGCGTTTGCACATCGGGGTTTGCCCAGCACACGAGCACGTACCCCACTAAACCTCCTGCTGCTCCTCTGGAAGGGCTGTTTCGGCACCTCAGCTTTGCTAGGAATGAACTCAAGGTCTTGGAAGCTGCCTGCAGCACCCAACCTCCCCATTCCCACCCGGATTCCCCTCCTGGGAGGTTCCAAAGAGCTGCTTGGATGGACGGAGGGCTCCAGCCAGGCTCCGGTGCTGTTCCCAGGCTCCCTTCTGCAGCTCCGTGGGCATCCCCCGGCTCTTGTCCCCGCCAGGCTGCAGAGCCGGGCGCCAATCCCGGCAGCAGCGATGGGAAGCATGGGGTGAGGTGGGAACCCAGCCCCAATGGCAGGTCCCCAAGGGCGAGGAGAGGGGCCAGGGCAGGAGGGGAGCAGACGGGGAAGGGCCCGCAGCCCATGGGGGATGCCGGTCCCAACAGGAGACTGGTTGGTGCCCACCAACCCACCCCTTGTCCTCTGCAAACTCCAACCGGGGCTGCCCCCGGGCTGCACCCCAGGGACCGAGAGGCGAGGGGGCATCGGCCGTTTCTGCAGGGCAAACGCAGCGCATGCACGGCGCGTGGAGTGCTCGCTGCAGGGAAACTCCTCCGAGCAGCTGCGTCAACGGGACTCCACACACCCACGGTGCTGCTCAGAGGTGTGCACGCGCCCGACACCCCAACGTGGTGCCTCCAGCAGGTGGGGACCCAGAGCAGGAGAAAGACATGGAGCTGCCCCACCAGGGCTCCTGACGGGGGTACGGTGGGGCTGGGGTGGGGCTCACACCCACGGGTCTCCCCTCCAGCACATGGGAAGGGGTGCGGAGATGACGGCGTTGGAAAGTCGAGGCTGCCCGTTTGCACCAGGGGAGGTTTTGTGAGGGGTGAAGGGGTTGAGCTTCATCCATTTAACAGTTTGCATTGGTTTTCAAGCGCCTGACCACGTTGCTTAGACTGTCTTGGGAAGAAATTTTTCACTGTGAGGGTGGTGAGACACTGGAACAGGTTGCCCAGGGAGGTTGTGGATGCCCCATCCCTGGAGGGGTTCAAGGCCAGGCTGGGTGAGGCTTTGGGCAACCTGGGCTGGTGGGAGGTGGCCCTGCCCATGGCAGGGGGATGGAACTGGATGAGCTTTAAGGTCCCTTCCAACCCAAACCATTCCGGGATTCTATGATTCTATGAAATAGAGTGAAGCTGGCAAAGCAGAGGCACTTTAACAGGCAGGGTGACCCAACCGGGCTGTTGTTGCTGAACGGTGTTTTGTTTTTTTGGTTTTTATTAACTATAGAAATTGTCAAAAGTAAAGGGGTTTGTTTTTTTGGTTTTTTTTTACAGAAGTGCACACAACGTGTTACTGTGCCATCAGCTGCAAACCTGGGCCACCACCAGCCCTGAACCCCCTGTGAAGCCTGGTTGTGAGCCGCGCTGCCAAGCCCTTACCCATCCCCGCGGTATCTGGGCATCTCTGCAGCCTCCGTCAGTCTGGTGCCACGGGATGACGTCAGGTCCTTCTCCTGTGGTGTGAGGATCCTACCAAGGCAAAAAAAAAACCAAACCACTGAGCAGCTGTTGGTCTTCTCTGCTTCCATGGGAAGTGTTTTAAGAGCCCACCTGGCATCTCTTCGCTGAGAAAGCGGGAGGCAGATGCAAAAAGTCATCTTCTGACATGCAGGGACCTGGAAAACTCACATATTTGGATCAAACTTGACAAGAAATTTTAGCTGGCGACTTAAACATTAGGTGAAATAATTTTTCAAAACCAAAGTTTAGCTCCAGTGTTTTCTATGGGAATGATCCTGTCCCCGGAATGCTGAAACACCTTCCCTAACATTCCCCAAATGAAACTTTGCAGCGTTCTGACTCAAAAGCAGAAATTTTCATCAAAGAAAATTATTTTGTTTTAATTTGCAAATGGTTTACACAGCCTGCAAATGAAACGAGACGCGGAATGGCTGCAGGGAAGGTAACGCGGGACGCAGCGAAACCAGCAGCGGAACAATATTCCCAGCCACCATCTGCGAGGCACGTTCATCCTGAGCGTTGCTATTTAAACAGGGCGGCAATACCCCACTGCCCAGAGCGCTCGGAGATCGGAGTCCGGCTGCACGCGATGCCGAGCACCCCGGAGCAGCATCGGGGACCTCCGGGCTCACGCGTAGCGCAGTACCGCATCGCACGGTAAATAAACATGAGACCCCACGAAATCGGTGCACCGTGAGTGGATAATTCCAGGACACAGGAATTATCTTTGTTTACCTTACCAGCTCTGAGAAGGGCGCTGTGCAGATCCAGTTTGGTTTAACGGGGAGAAATTAAACTTCACACAAGTGCTACAGCTCTTCGGAAGGAAACTCAAGCCAGGAGCAGCACTTGATGCGGGATGGAGCTGGGGGATAAGCCACGTGCAGGCACAGAGCTGACCTGGAATAATGGGACTTCCCAGCAGCGCTGCTTCCGGGGCACAGTTTTCTTTATGGGGACAAAAGATGCACCCTGGGGCCATGAGAAGGGAGAAGATGCTACAATACTGCTGCGATAACCTTCAGTGCTGAAAGATCTCGCTTTCCACGTGGAGCTCGGTGGAGGTCACATCCCTACTCAGGGATCAGGGGTAGCTCAGAAACCACTGCAGCATCATCTGGGATGCTCAGGATTCTTCGGGTACCACCATCTGAGCACCGGTGTTGCATGACAACAGGATAAAGGAGGTATCAGCGAATACCCACCTAAGGTCAGAGGCTCTTCCAAGGTGCCACAAGCCATCGGGGGAAATGAGACCTCCCCACGCCGTATAAAGCACCTGGCGACAAAAAAACGAAGGTGAAGTTATTCCAAAACCCTGGGCTGTACCGGTGTCTCCGTGCTAGCGCAGAAAACAATTATCTGGAGAAAGCAGGTCACACCTACACTTCAAAGTCATCTCGCAGTTACGGCTGACTGGCCTCCAGATACTGCTGAGAACAGGCTCAAAGGGCTGCAACACCCATCGCGGGGCAACACCTATGGGAAAGCTGCTGAGGAGTTCGTCCTAATTCATCCCTTCGGGAAATGAGATTCACGGCCACTCGCCTCCTGCTCGGGAGGGCTCCCAGAGGTCCCCGCAGCACAGGGATGCTGCGAGTGGCGTGGTCCCCGTGGAAGAAACTCAGGGTGACCAGCAGGACTTCATTAACCTGGGATGAAATAGTAAATTATGGTCAAAATGAGTAGGGTTTGAATTTAGGTTAACAGCCCAAGTTTAACCCAAAGGCTTTAATTTACGCAATTAACCTAAATTACAGCCTTGACTTTACTGATAATTAAACTGAGATTAAGCAGCACAGGTGAACCAACCCCAGTTGCTAAGACACGCTCTTATTTTACAAACCCGCGTATTTTTGCAAACAAAACACACAGAGGCACTTCCAAAAATTTCAGCCTTGTCTGGGAAAGGGCATCCATCATCAGACGAAGGCTTCTGGGGCAGATGCTGGAGAGGAGCAGCGGGTGGGGAGAGATGGAGAGGAGGTGGTAGGTAACCCCTGTTCACTGGCTGGTGTACAGAAAACGGTTCAAAGCACACACGAAATAGTTCAAATTTCTCACTAAAGGGGCTGGAGTTGCCTTTACTGCCCTGACGGAGTCAGAACTCACTTTCCTGATCTCAAAGGAGAGTTATTACCTCGGTATCAGCACGATGCCAGAACCACTCAGCCAAGAATTTACTCCCAGGTTTACAACGTGGTGTAAAGGGATCCCCCGCCTCTTCGTCCGGGATTTGCACCCGCTGCTGCCTGTCCCCCTCTGCTCGGCCTGGGAGGAAGAAACAAGGAGGGGAAGAGGAGAAGAAGAAGGCTCCAGAGCCTGCTCAACCTCTGCCACGTCGGGGCGGGGGGGGCTCCCAGCAGGACCTGCCCAAACACGGCTCCGTTTGGTTTGGAGAAAAAACTGCAGAGCAGCCTGAGTGAGCAGAAGCATTATCCTCTGGTGGAGGAGGAAAAGTCCGTATCAGACCCAGCTATCTGCATCAGAGCAGCAAATTCATTACATGCCTGGAGCTGCAGGGTGCACGGGAGACACTCCCCCAGGAGCTACCTGGAAACCCTGTGTTTCATCAACAGAGCAGGGTGGGGGCCCCCCCTCGCCATCACCCCATACCCCAAACCTGTAGCTACAACTCCTTGTGCTCACAGTTCTGCCTTTTGTAATTACCTCTCGAATTCCTTCCAGATGAGTGACAACCGCATCACCTCCACCCTAGTGCAAATGTGAAATGGAAAGAAATTAATTTCTTTTTATTTGGTTGGAGGAGCTGGATTATTACTATTATTAACAACGGACTCCAACGCAGTTGGTGTATTCTTTAGCCAAAAAAGACAAGTTTCATATGTAAAAGGAGCCCGAGGGGAAAAAGGAAAGTACTGACGCATCACGCTGTTAGTAACCAAGGGTGGGTTTCAGCCTGGCCAGCTCTGCACACCCTGAGTCAGCCATCTGCTCTCCCCACGCACGCTGGTGAAGGTGGAAAACCGTCTTCACGAGCCTCTCCGTCCATCTGCCTTGGGATGGGAGAGCCTGCCGTGGGGTGGGGATCGCCACTGACTGCTTTCAGAGCTTGCATCTGGCGCTGAGTATCTTGCTGCCTGGGAGTTGCAAGGATGTGAACCGAGCATGCTACGGAGGGGGGTGGGAATCAACCTCGTGCATGCAAGTCGTGACATCGGGCAATTGGCAGGCAAAATCCCAAGGCTGATCAATAATCCGCTGCCTTTCGGATGCAAGACCTGTTGGTTGCAATTTATTTACTTACAGTTCCCACGGGTGCAAAGGTGAGGACAGTCCGTCCCAACGAGACAGCCCCGCTGGGCAAAAATTGCAGGATTAAGTCCTTCCTTAGAATAAAACCTCAGTCTTGCAATAGACGCCAGAATAAACTAATCCTTGCTATTTATTTCCCCCCCTTCATTTAAAAACTCAGTTCCAAACACAACGCATCTGAAAGCAGGTGGGGAAACAATGAGGACATGAAGTATTTTTGGGGAGTTTCCTTTACCCGGATTCCATGCGGGACAGGGGCAGATCGCCAAACAAGACCCCCCCCCCCACCAGCATCACGTTATCCCTGTGCGGCAGCCAGCAGCTGCTCGGACCCGCAGACAACACGAGAGGAAGCTGATCGAGGGGGATGCTTTCGCGAGTCCACCCTCTTGTATAAATAAATTACGTAGGAATCACCTTTTCCTGAAAAACCCGAAACACAGTGAGGGCTAGAAACACTTCCCATCCCTCAGAATGAAATATTTTCACATTTTCCATTTAACTTGCTGCTCAAACCGCCTGCGATGCTCAGAGAGCAAGGGGCTGCGTCGGTACCTGCGGCCGAGAAAGGGAAGATCCAGGATGTCTCACTGCATCCAGATTGCTGCGGATCTGGGCAGGGGGAACCCTGCGGAGCACTTTCCTAGTGGATTCGAGCCGGCAGGATCCCACTTCCAGACACACAGTGCTGGAAGAGCTGATTAAATTGTTGGGAAACTACGTCGTGTTTATAAACCGTGAGTCGGGAACAGCCCCGGAGCGCTCCATTTCCACAGAGCCCGTGGATTCAAAGCAGTTCCTATTCCCACAATCTCTCTCTTTTTTTTTTTTAAATTTTTTTAATTTCTTTCTTTGTTTCCATCCTGCTAAAATATTGAAGTCAAAGCCGAGTTACCAGCACAACCGCTTGTGACAGAGCTCAACGGCAGCTGCCAAAATCCACGCACGAACAAAAGACCTTGTCAAAAAACTTTTCATTCCTGAATTTATTTTTTTTTTAGTAGCAGAAGAATACATCTGCAGAAACAGGATTTTCAGAAGAGATCAGCTCAGGGAGCTGAGCCTTTACAGGGATGGAAGCAAAACTATTTCTGCAGGTATCTCGTGGGGGTATAGGGAGGATGATGCAGAATGGATCACAGAACCCCGGGACAGGAGAACGAACCGCAGGGCTCCCTGTAAAACACTGCTCCGCTCCACGCAAACCCCTTTCCCAAAGCACGAGGGACTGTAACTTTTCACAACTCTGCTCGTGAACAAAAAAGGGAGCGAAAGCAATCCCGAGGGATGAAGTTTTCAAATGAGCGAGGTGTTGAGTGACAGGCATCCTGAACGGTGTTTTCCTCCCCGTGCCCAAGGTGACTCATTGCAACTTTCAAACGCTTTGATATGGCAAAGAGTCTGGCTGTCTACAAAGACGGCAGAAGGCGACAGTTATTCCCAAACAATACCACTGTTGCTCAGAACCTGGCTGTATTATTTCAGAAGGGCGTGTGTGCGGAGTGAGTTCACTCTCCAGAATGCTGTTGGACATGCCAAGCCTAATTAATCAGAAAGATGATCCACCTCATCAAACCCATCCCAGTCTCATAAATGCATAAAAGGGCTCTCCTGAGCCCGTGGAGAGCACAGGTTCACCTTTCTCCTTTCCCTCCTACTCCTTGCTCCAGGCCAGCACCTTTGCTCCTTTATTCTCGCTGTAGCATCCATCCCAACCCAAAAGCCAGCAATGTCTCGCCAGTCCACCGTGAGGATTCAGAGGGGAAGAAGTGGCTTCAGCGCTGCTTCGGCCATCGTCCCGAACACCTGCCGCACCAGCTTCAGTTCGCGCTCCGTCACCCGGGTCGGAAGCTGCAACGCTGGCAGCGGGTTTGCTAGGGTTGGTGGTGGCTTTGGAAGCAAAAGCCTCTACAATGTTGGTGGATGCAAGAGGATCTCAGTGGCTGGAAGGGGTGGTAGCTTCTATGGATCTGCAGGTTTTGGTGGTGGTAGCGTGTACGGTGGTGGCTTTGGATATGGTGCCTTTGGTGGTGGCATGGGTGGCCCTGGATTCCCAGCTGGGGGCATCCACGAAGTCTCCGTCAACCAGAGCCTTCTGAAGCCTCTCAACCTGGAGATTGACCCCAACATCCAAAGGATCCGAAAGGAGGAGAAGGAACAAATTAAAACCCTCAACAACAAATTTGCCTCCTTCATTGACAAGGTGAGACATGAGCTTCTCTAAATAAATTGTCCTGTTTTTTTTGATGAGGACTCTCTTCTTAGCTTCTTTATGAGCACATAAGATGACCAAGAAGGAACAGAATTGAGGAATGAGACTGGAAGATGCCCAGAAACTCCAGGGAATGGTACCTGCTCCATAGCGGTTGCCATGAATTAATCATCCAGTACTCAAGGTCCTCCTCATTTGCCTCATAGGCAGTGGAGAAAGAAAGCTCTAGAAGACAATCCCATCCTTCTGGAGGTGTTGGGCTCTCTCCACTGAGCACTGTAGATGGTTAAAGTGAGATGCCAGGAGCCCATTTAAATGCCCAGGAAAGGAATCACACAAACTGGCACTAGGGAGAAATAAACTTCTCACTACTTGAATTTTCCTCAAAGGCGTTTAAAGCCATCACTGCAACAGTACCAGCGTGTTTGGACTGTTAGCTCGAAATAGCAAAATCTGATCTGACGCTGTCTGTGCGCTTCATTTCCTTATTAACTGTGTCAGATGTCCAAGAGCATCTGCTTGATTCCTGTCCGGGTTGAGCAGCTCCTCTTTGGTTTCAAGGAAAATGCTGCGTTATTTTGGAGAACTTGCGGGGTGGGCGAGCTGTACGGAAGGGAAGGAGAAATGGCACTGAGCTGTTGTTTTCCTACTATGAGTGCAAACCCTGCTTTGCTCTTATCTGATTTTTGCACGCGCTGTTCACACAAAATGCAGGCACCTTGGCTTGATTTAGCAAAGCAACCAAGTGGCAGCACGGTGCAAGAAAATCGGTAAATCACTCCAGTCTGCAACACTGAGCGGGGTCCCTGCAGTCAAATAGCAAATTCCTTCTCCTACCAGATGAGAATTTGGCTGTGAAAAGCAGCTGGAAAGGGTACTTCACCCCCTCAGCTAGGACTGAGATCCCCCCATAGTCTCTGCTCTTTCCAAACACCTTCGGGACATTTCTGCTTGCAGGTCCGATTCCTCGAGCAACAAAATAAAGTGCTGGAAACCAAGTGGAGCCTGCTGCAGGAGCAGGGGATGAAAACAGTTAGGAACAACCTGGAGCCGCTTTTTGAGACTTATATCAACAACCTCAGGATGCAGCTGAACAATTTGCTGAGCGACAAGGGGAGGTTGGAGGGCGAGCTCGTCAACACTCAGTACCTGGTGGAGGATTTCAAGAAGAAGTAAGTGTATTGAGATAGCAGTCTACTCACCCAGGTGGGCGCAGCCATTCGACATCCTTCAGCCAACTGGGGGATGCAGGAGAGTCCAGACACAGAAATTCCTGACAGTGAGGGTTGTGACTTTTCTCGAGATAAACGGTAACGGAGTAACAGATCCAAGTAGAAAAACATTTAGGGAATAATTTAGAATATGATCAAAGACTTGTTAACTAAATTACCTACTGAAAAAAAAAATTACACGGTAGGTCTGAGAGTTTCAGGACAGCACGCTTAGTTTGCTTAAGACAGTCGGAAGGACTATGAGTAATGGCCAGAAATAGGCAAAAAGGAATAGATTCTTTAAAATTTTTTTGATGGACTTGTTTTAACTAGTTTAGCCTAGGAACATGCTCATGGTCTCTTATTCAGATGATCTGTAGGAGAAAAGAACATTGTATGCAAAATGCTCTTAAGGAAGTTCATTCCAGCAAACTAAAATCACCTCCATCTGTTACTTGCCTAAACAAATGCTCCCGCTGCCTCCCTCCACTAGGTACGAAGATGAAATCAACAGGCGCACCGTTGCAGAGAATGAATTTGTGACACTCAAGAAGGTGAGAGCAAATCACGGAATACCACCTGACGCCTATTTGTAGAGCTCTAATCTCCTGTTCAATCACAAATCCAGCTCTAATCTCAATCACAAATCCATCCGTTCGTATTCCAAAAAATTTTTATGGGTTCTTCCCTGGGCTGCCACTGCAGAGATATGCGTGTTCCTGACTTGCTAAGAAGAGTTTAAGCACGTTACCTAAATCTCTTGTCCCCCAGGACGTCGATGCTGCCTATATGAACAAGGTGGAACTACAAGCCAAGGTTGATGCGCTGACTGAAGAGATAAATTTCCTGAGAGCCCTCTACGAAGCGGTGAGTACAACCACCTCCCCAGACACTTCGCCCCTCAGCTCAGAGCTTCCCTCCCTCCCTTCCTCTGAGTGCCTGTAATTTCTTCCCCCAGGAGATGCTAAATCCTTTACCTCTTTAGAGCGATCCCAACCGTCTCCGCTGTTTAGATAACGATCTGCAGCCTCTCCCAGGTCTGCAGCTCACCTGCGAGGATGAAAAGGCAGGTGAACCAGCTCATCTCCCGTGCACTTTGCAGGAGCTGTCTCAGATGCAGACGCAGATCTCCGACACCTCCGTCGTTCTCACCATGGACAACAACCGCAACCTGGACCTGGACAGCATCATCGCGGAGGTCAAGGCGCAGTACGAGGACATCGCCAACCGGAGCCGGGCTGAGGCTGAGTCCTGGTACCAAACCAAGGTGAAGAAACCGTGGGGGTTTCCGTGCTCTTATCTTCATATCTTGTCTTGAACAGATAAAGTCCGACTCTTCCAAGAAAGGCTTCTCAAACATTCCATCTCGCACAGCAGCTAGTCTGGGCTTGAGGAGGGGCCCATGCTTTCAGGCACCCTTGTTTTTCCAAAACCGATGGATTTTCCCTTGACTGGTCGCTCCTCTCTCTGTGACAGTACGAAGAGCTGCAGGCGACGGCAGGCAGGCACGGGGACGACCTCCGTAACACCAAGCAGGAGATCTCCGAGCTCAACCGCCACGTCCAGCGGCTGCGGTCTGAGATCGACAACGTGAAGAAACAGGTAAAAAGCAGCAAACCCCACAGTTTCAACCAATTTACCCCAATTTACTTGCAAGGGAGAGGAAGGAAAACACCAGAGGCAACCTAGGCAAGTTCTGCCCAGTTTGACCATTTTTCTCTCAAAACCAGAACCGTCACTCTAAACTGGTGAAGCTGATGGTGCTGGAACAAGACCTCGTGATTTCAGGGTCAACACAGAACAAGTCCAGGTCCTGGATGGGGAATTTCACCGGGGGTTTCTCTTCCACAGTGCGCAAATCTGAAAGCGGCCATCGCGGACGCTGAGGAGCGCGGGGAACTGGCCCTCAAAGACGCCAAAGCCAAACTGGCCGAGCTGGAAGATGCTCTGCAACAGGCCAAGGCTGACCTGGCCCGGCAGCTGCGCGAGTACCAGGAGCTGATGAACGTCAAGCTGGCCCTGGACATCGAGATCGCGACCTACCGCAAGCTGCTGGAGGGAGAGGAGTGCAGGTGGGTGGGAAACGCAACCCCTCTGGTCCTGAGGTCAGAGGAGCAAAGCAAAGCAAGCACCAGAGATGCTCAGGATCATCTCAGGAAATGCTAAACAGGGCATCAGGCGGCAGGTCGGGGGGAGGAAGATTGTCTTAGATAATGGAAATAACACTGTGGGAAGCATCCTCGAATTACACTAAGTTTTTATTTTCTCCCCAAAGGTGCCCAGGAAATGTAACCTATTTATCTCCCCCCAATATCAACCGACTTCTTATCTTCTCCTTTTTGTGTTCTGTCCCCTAACAGGCTGGCTGGAGATGGTGTCCCTGTGAATATCTGTAAGTCTCTCAAATAGATGCAATCGCCTTATTTAAGCATCAGTGCACCTCTGCACCAAGAAGCCGGTGCCCAGAGAAACTGAAATTTTTTCCTTCTTCTTGCAGCCGTGACCAGAACAACTGTGGGGACGGGATACGGAGCAGGAAGCAATCTCAACATGGGAGGAGGCATCTGCAACATCGGGAACAGCTTCAGCTGCGGCAGCGGTCCCGGGGTCAACAGCAGCACCCTCGGAGGAGGCAGCAGCTCCAGCGTGAAGTTCGTCTCGACCTCCTCCACCAGAAGAAGTTACAGGAGCTAAAAGTTTCCTTACAGAGGCCCTCACTCGCCAGAAAACACCTTGATGCTGGTCCTCTACTAAAGCAGCGTTGGGGTCGATGGGGCGAGGGCCACCCAACCTCTGTCTTGTCGCACAGGAGCCTCCCCTTAGGAACTCCCTCTGGGCTGTGTTGTCTCGCACGCGTCGTGCAAGGGCTCTGCTATTGAGCGCGAGTCCGACTGTTTTAAATTCGCAACTTGCTTGTTACTGCTCAGCATTTTTTTGGCCGGATTTTGTATATAAGATGTGTCCCATGACTGTTTGTCTCTCTTCACTTTCTGGTGTTTGTCTAATAAAAATGCAGATGTAATTTATTCTATTGTGTGGACCTTTTAATTAAAGACATGGAACAGCAAATGCAAATGCAGATAACAAGCACTTTTCCTAGGGCCCTGCCCAGTTAAACACCCAGATTTTCGCTCCTCGTTCCCATTTCCCGAACGTCTCCATTAGCAGCCAGAACACCCAGGCACAGCGAAGCACCGAAGGGATGTTGGCCGTTGGTTTCAATGTTCTCCCCACTGTGCAAGTAAAACCCCTGGAAGCTAAACACGGGGCACGCCAAGGCAGGAGTCGGGCACAGGGGAGAAGGTCTAAGAGTCATTCGTTGTGTAGCTTCCAGCCAACACAACACCCAACAGCCGGGCTCCCAGGGGGCACAAGGGGCAGTGCCAAGTGTGTGATGTACCTGCATAAACTTCTAACAATAGGGAACTAATTACCAGGGGAGTCAGAGCAACCACCCGACTTGTTCGAGTGTATCAGCCCATCTCAAAACCCCGCTTGCTGGGCGCTGTCTCACTCACCGTAGGTGCCAGCGCTGCAAACCTCTGCCTGAGCAGGCTGAGAGTGTTCCCCTTCTGTTCAGAGCACCGGCCGCACCGTTTCAGGTGTTTATCTTGGGTCTTCGACGTCCATGTTCCCCCTCGTTTGCCTATAAACAGGTGGAGAATCTGGTCCATATCCATGCACGTGGTACACTGAACAAGATGTCGCCCATCCAATAGCTACAAAAAATATCCAAGAATGGGGTACCTGCTGGAAAGTTGACGTTTTCAAGATCCAATGCTTCTTCACATTCCTGGAACACACTGGAGACAAGATCTTGTTTTGCGAAGGTGGAGAAAAACCAGAGGAGCCGTAGCAGTTTTAGATGTGGTTCTGACTAATCGGGAGAAATTAATTGAGAAGTAAAAGCAGAGCATCATCCTGCTGAAAGCTGCAGAGTGACAGGTCTCATCGCTGGAAGATCAGCTGAACAAACAGATCTCCTCCTTGGAAAATACCCAGAGAGATGGGCAAACAGAGGGGAACCGGCAGCACCTGAGTGACAGACTATATTCAGATTTTCCTTTGAGACCAGCAGTTTCCTATAATTCTCTAGGATGCTCAGGACATCTCCTCCCCAAAAACCTGCAGGCTTGGTTCTGGCTGCAGCTCTCCGCTCCTGCTCCACCACCTCTCCCTGGGAAGGAGCAACACCCTCCCTCTGGACAGCATCCTGGGCAAGGCTAAGAAATGGGCTTCCTCCCCGTTGCCCAAACACTCTCTAACAAGAGGATGTAGCCAACGGGCACGTCAGACGGATGCCATCCATTGCATCCATACCACCACCACCACCACGGTGATCACGAAGCCATTCATCCAGCACGTGGAAGGCTGGCACCAGAATATTTGTTCTCCCAGGGCATCCCTTTTTAAACAAGACACAAAAAAACACCCTGGCAAGGGTTCGCATCTCTGGATACACGATCAATGCACGGCTGTCCTTGCTCCAGAGCAAGGCTCCGGCCACCACATACGAAACCTTCTGCACCTGGTCCTGCTGGGCGAGTCAAACAGATGAGGGATGACCCCAGGCCTGTATTTCAGCGGGAGAGGACAGCCCTCGTTAATTCTAGCACAGCCCAGATTAAAACCTGAGTCATAACGAAATGAATGGTGCATGCACTCAGGGGCTTGACTTTGCAATGCGTGGAGGGACCTGATTGCTAATTGCTTCCCGTAACATTTTTATAGAGTTCTTGAGGACAGATAGTCAGTAGCTTAGTCACGGAAGCTCCTCTCTTTAAAAACTGCTGCTTGTTGTAACACACAGGAGCTGAAACACTCCCAGAACTCTCCTATTTTAGTTCTGTTCCAGGGTGGGTAATGGAAACATTAGAATACAGAGGATAAATAAGAATAGAAATAATACAAAATATTCTATAAGAATAATAATAGAAAATAAGAATAGAAAAGAATTAAAAAAAAAACAAAACACAAGCACAAAGCATGGCTGAAAGGCACAAAGAGATGCTGGACCTCTGCAAGTCACCCTCTGGGGACCTTCTGGCCAAACTCCCTCAGCTGCCCGGGCTGCACGTGCGGAAGAGCAAGCACAAGAGTGGATTTGAAAGATGCACCTGTGAACACCCGCTCCGTACCCCGGTGCCTGCACGTGTCTTTTTGACGGCTGGAGAAGGCTACAACTGCCCAGCAGTGCTCTGCAGGTGGGCTGCTTCCTCCTCCGAGGAGTAAGTGTTCGGTTTGGGCACGGGCGCAAGAGAGATGTACATTGGCAAACCCAAACGGCTGCAGAGTCCAAGAGAGGTGTGTCCATCCCTGGAAAGCTATGGGCACCCCAACGAGACACTGTCAGTGACTTCCCAGCATTTTGCCAGCTCTGGGATAAGTGCCTACGCATACGGTGCTGCCATATACAGCATGCACAGGGTGAGTCAAGACAGAATGTGTCTTCCAGCAGAGAAATGCAATATTTCACAGAATCACAGAACTATAAGGTTGGAAAAGACCTAGATCATCCAGTCCAACCATATCCAATACTTCCCAACTAAATCATATCCCTCAACACAACATCCAGATGTTTCTTGAACGCCCCCATGGTCGGTGACTCCACCACCTCCCTGGGCAGTGCATTCCAGTGCCTGACTACCCTTCCCGAGAAAAAAATTAAAAAAGCAGGAGCCCAAGCGCGGCGCCTCGATCAGGGCCCCCCCCAGCCCGGCATGTGGGGACGGGGACACGAGCTCGGGGGGAGGACTTTTCCTGGATTCTGTGGAAGCCAGGCAGAATAAGAGCGAAGGGAATTGTCTGAGAACGTGTAAGCCCAGATCCCCAGCACTGAATTTCCTTGTGAGTAAGAGATACAGGACGGGGGAGACAACAGACACGGGGAGGGCAGCCTGAGAACAGGCTTCGCACCGTGTAGAGACAAGGTCACCCCATGAGTCAGGAAACAGCCCGAAAATCTGCGAAGGTGAAGCCCTGAGAAATCGCCAAGTCAGGTTTTGTGTCGTCACAGCCAACGGTAACTCCCTCCCAGGTCATATTCTGATATTTCATCATTTGTCAGTCTGAATCAGGACGAAACGTTAGGCACCTTTCGCAGAAAGAAAAGGTCTGAAAATACCGTTCACAAAACTACCTTCCATGTCCTTCCCACTCCCCAGCCGGTTTTTGAGAGCTGATGGTCCAAGACTTCCACCAATGTCCCACCACCACCCTGCCTTTCCTTCCGTCACCTCGTTCTCCCTTCTCTATCAGTTCCGATTTAAATGACTCTTGTTTGGGCATGAGAACACGAGTCCAGAAATTCTGACAAGTCGGGACCTGAGGTGCTGATGCTCCGCTGGGGTTTACTCAAAACCACAGCAGCAGGAAAACACAGACCCGCAAAAACAGATTTCTCAGACCTCGGACCACTGCACCACGAAATAACGCGCCTTTACGCAACAGGGGGATTGATTCACCCATGAAATAGAGATGAGCGAGCGCTTGCCCAACACGGGGAACCATCTACTGCAGGGGTGAAAGGAGGGAGTGGGAAAGGGAGGGCTGCGAAAAAGAGTTGACCGGGCAGTATTTAGTGTTTTCTCAGATATTTCGACAGACAGATCATGACTGTCACCAAAAAAAAATGCAACTCCTGCACTTTTTAGGTGCTTCGTAGGTTCTTGTGCTCACGGTGAACTCAGCGTCCGCTTTGGTGCTGGGCGTGCCGAGCTTGGTTAATCAGTAAGATGAGCACCACGCCAGACCCATCCCCAGCTGGGAAGGGTATAAAAGAGCCGGTCCCAGCCTGGGGGAGCACAGCTTCACCTTCCTGCCCTCATTCGCCTCCTCGCTGCTTTACTCTTTCTACCGCTCCTCGCCTTGCTCACACCATGTCTCGCCAGTGCGCGGCAAGGAACCAGATCAAAACTGGCTTCAGTGCTGCTTCTGCCTTCATCCCAAACGTCAGCAGCACCAGCTTCTGCTCACGTTCTGCATCCCAAGGTGGAAGCTGTAGCACCGCCGCTGCGTATGGAAGATTTGGTGGAGGTTTTGGAAGCAGGAGCCTCTACAGTCTTGGTGGATGCAAGAGGATCTCCGTGGCTGGAAGGGGTGGTGGCTTCTATGGACCTGCAGGTTTTGGTGCCGGCACTGGTATCTCCTGTGGTTTTGGTGGTGCCTTTGGGTTTGGTGGTGGCATGGGCAGCCCTGGATTCCCGGCTGGGGGCATCCACGAAGTCTCTGTCAACCAGAGCCTTCTGAAACCTCTCAACCTGGAGATTGACCCCACCATCCAGAGCATCCGTAAGGATGAGAAGGATCAGCTTCAAACCCTCAACAACAAATTCGCCTCCTTTATCGACAAGGTGAGACATGAGATTTCTTGGTTATGCCGTGTTGATTCTTCAGTGGGGAAGCACAAACAAGGGCAAGGTCTATCTTTATCAGCAGTTTTGCTGCTCTTGTAGCGCCATTTCTAACACCAGCAGCTTGGGAATAAACCCTGAGGGGTCCCGGGTTTGAGACCATTCATCCCTCACAGTAATGCTGAGATGAGACCAGTCAACAGGGGGAAAATAGTGATGGAGGAGGTACGGGAGCAGAGGTGGCAAAGAGAGCAGGAGTGATAATGTCAGATGTGCAACGCTCGCTCGCCTGTATGAATTGTCAGCTGCTCCTCAAGGGCTGAGAACTCCCACCTTGACCAAGCGAATCCTTGCGGGATTGTGCCCTGCCTCTCTTAGGAAAAACACCCTAAAATCACTGCTTCTGAAACCTCTCCTTTCTCCCTCCAGGTCCGATTCCTTGAACAACAAAACAAGGTCCTGGAGACCAAGTGGGCTCTTCTGCAAGAACAGGGGAACAAAACCGTCAGGAACAACATCGAGCCCCTCTTCGAGACCTACATCAACAACCTCAGGAGGCAGCTGAACGGCTTGCTGGCAGACAAGGAGAACCTGGGAGGGGAGCTGAACAAAGTGCAAAGCCTTGCTGAGGATTTCAAGAACAAGTAAGTCCATTCGTTTGTGGTCTGCCTGGAGAGCAAGGTGGGCTGCGAGGATGCCAGCTCCCTGTTGCATTTGTGTCATCAAAAAAGGAAATTATATCGGCCTTTTTGCTGATATAATCTGCCAAATAAAGCCCAGCTTAAGTTTAATAAAATCATAGAATCATAGAATCATAGAATGGTTTGGGTTGGAAAAGGACCTTAAAGATCATCAAGTTCCAACCCCCTGCCACGGGCAGGGACACCCTCCACTAGACCAGGTTGCCCAAAGCCTCATCCAGCCTCAGTTCCCCATGGCTGAAAGTCACAGACAGAAAATTATAGGGGTAAGAGATGAAGGTATAAAACTCTACATACATACAAAAAAAAATAGCCTGGTCCTGAAAATATGAAATAACTTTTGTACAAGCCCAAACCAACCCTCCATCTCCACCCTGCAGGTATGAAGAGGAGATCAACAAGCACACAGCTGTCGAGAACGAATTTGTGATCCTGAAGAAGGTGGGTGCATGAGCACAGCAAGAATCGTGTGCTCCAGCTTTTCGTCTGCTTCTCTGAACACTGCTTCATTTTTGTGTGTGTTTTCTTTTCTAGGAGGTGGACGCTGCCTACATGAACAAGACAGAGCTGCAAGCCAGGCTGGACTCCCTTACGGAGGAGATAGATTTCCTCAGAGCCCTATACGAAGCTGTAAGCACCGGCATTTACATCCTTCCCCCAGTTTCCAATGTCCTTCCCCACCTTTCCTACTCAGGACTGATTATTTTCCGCTCTGTTGCACTAAATAATTCAACGCTCTTTCCATTCCACCTGCTGTCTTAACCCTGCCTGAAGGTGTCTTGGTGCCTTCTCCACCCAGATCTACCTTCCAGCTTGGGAGGGTTCTTCCCTCTGAGCCATTTACGTGTCACTGAAATACCTGCTGCTGTCACAGGAGCTGTCTCAGATGCAGACGCAGATCTCCGACACCTCCGTCATTCTCACCATGGACAACAACCGCAGCCTGGACATGGACAGCATCATCGCGGAGGTCAAGGCGCAGTACGAGGACATCGCCAACCGCAGCCGGGCTGAAGCCGAGTCCTGGTACCAGTCCAGGGTGAGTGCCTGGGAAGGCTTCTGCAATGGGAAGACCACGCTCCCTCCCCCAAATCCCCACGGGGAGGTGGGTCCCACTGTGGTCGTTATAACACAGGATGTCTTCAGATTTCATAACCCTACAAAGTGTGGCAGTGCTAACTTGGGATTGAGAGCATACACCCACTTCTGAGTGCAAACACCCGCATACCCACATTCTGGTGGCTCTAAACCCGATATATCTTCCCTCAACTGGTCGCTCCTCTCTCTGTGACAGTACGAAGAGCTGCAGGCGACGGCAGGCAGGCACGGGGACGACCTCCGTAACACCAAGCAGGAGATCTCCGAGCTCAACCGCCACGTCCAGCGGCTGCGGTCTGAGATCGACAGCGTGAAGAAACAGGTAACGGGCAGCGTAAACACACAAAGGCTTAACTCTTACTGTGGTCTAACCTCTTGGTTGTTCGGGCAAGTGCAGGGAATAAAAATAAATGCATCTCGGTGAGTTCAGCTGGATCAGGAATGGATATGACGGCATTTATCTCGGTGCGGTATCATCACTAAGAATAACTTAACGCAATATTGGCAAACCTAAGGAGATGTTAAGAGGTGTGACCTGGCCACATGGATCAATTCAGTGATTGTTAAGATCACACCTATAGATGTCAACCCAACCTCTTCTGCATCTAGGCCAGGCATCACGCCCTCAGGGCACACAGAACCGGTCTATGCTCTAGATCGGGAACGCAACCACTGTCTTTCCGCAGTGCGCCAGTTTGCAGACGGCCATTGCAGATGCTGAGCAGCGCGGGGAGATGGCCATCAAGGATGCCAGGGCAAAACTGGCCGAGCTGGAGACAGCCCTGCAGAAGGCCAAGGCTGACCTGGCCCGGCAGCTGCGCGAGTACCAGGAGCTGATGAACGTCAAGCTGGCCCTGGACATCGAGATCGCGACCTACCGCAAGCTGCTGGAGGGAGAGGAGTGCAGGTGAGTGTAATCCTATATCCCAGATTCCAGAGGTGCAATGGGGTTGCAGACCCTTGTCAGGTTTAGAAGAGATCCCTGGGCATCCCACAGTCAGAGGACTTGAATCCTGTTTAAAGACAAGCAACCGTCCTTGCAGCCGAGTTATTTGGGAAGACGGCAGCCTTTAGTGCAAACTTTCCAACATCCACCAAAAATACCCCAGGGAAATTCTCCTGCCTCTTCAACCAGCTCCTCTTCATGGGTTCCCCTTGAATCCTCACTGTCTCATTTTGCTCCCTAACAGGCTCTCTGGGGAAGGCGCCGGTGCAGTGAACATCTGTAAGTGACTTTCAAAGACAGTTTTGTGACTTGTACACCTCTCTCCCTGCCACTCAGAGCCCACTGCCTGTGGATGTCTCTAAAGAGGGTGTTTTCCTCTTGCAGCTGTGACCAGAACCGCCGTAGGAACGGGATACGGAAGTGGGAACTGCCTCAGCTTCGGAGGCAGCGGTGGCGTTGGAGGTGGGCTCTGCGCTGGAGGAATCAGCTTCAGCTCCGGGAGCGGACAAGGCACAGGGTCGTGCGCGGTCGGTGGAAGCAGTTCCAGCATGAAGTATGTCTCCACCACCTCCTCAACCAAGAGATGCTATTGAAGGCAGACGTCAGCACCGTTAGCTCATGTGTGCCGAGTTTCCTCTTGTACTGTGTGCGACCCTTACCCTGTTACCCGCAAAAGCTCTGGAAGTCAAAGCTGTCTGTCCTTATTTATATAAACATGCCGTGCTCCTGTTTGGTCTTTGACTCTCCAAACTCCTCGTTTCCCAGTGTTTGTCTAATAAAAGGCATGAGGAATCAATTCTGCCGCATCCTCTTGTTAGTTCCAATTACTTTATAGGACCTTGGGGAAAAGAGTGGTTGACATGGCAGAGTAGAGCTGAAGGTAGACAAAAGCCGGACGCACAAGAGTTGAGACTCAACCTTCCTCTGCACTCAACTGCAACCCCACAGACACCTCCTACTTCCAACAGGAATGGAGGGGTTGGATGTTCCGCTCCCATTTGTGTAAGTAAGGTGGTTTAGCATCAGTATCCTCCAAAGGATGGGGAAGGATCTACTCTTCCTGCCAGGCACTAGAGAAAACGTCCTTCTACCTTAATTTCTGCATTACGGCATCTCAGCGCTTTCATGCCACCTTGATAGCGCCCAAACCCCTGTAAGCTTTGAAGGTTTTACGTGATGAGTCACGTAGGGATGTAAATCTAATTTTTCCCAAGAAAGCAAGTATTTCGGCTCGTGCTGTTCTGCACACGCCCTAACTGCAGAGGCTAATAAAACGCTGTCACTGCCATTACCGTAATTAGAAACAGAAAAGACCCATTAAACCCCCAAAGTCGCTGTCTTTGGGAAGAACAATGTCCCCAGACAGGCTGTGAGACAGCTAAAGACCCTGAGGGTGAGGAAGGCTTAGTTCCCCTTCTCTAATCTCCCGAACAGCAGAAAGAAGAGGCAAAGTACAAAAGCACCAAAGCCCATATTAAAAAAAAAAAAAATACTGTGCTGAGATCACTACAGCAAATGGTGATCGGTTCGGTGGTTCGGTCTCTGCCACGACCCTGCCAAGCGACCAAAGCGCTAGAGGTAGAGGTACATGAAGTGCACCCTGACTCCTCGCCTAAAGAGAAGGCGACACAATCAACCCCAGCTTCCCATTAATGCTTTAGATCTAAGCACAATAACCTGAAAGGAGATGGCTTGTCCTCTCCAACACCTGCCCGTCTTTCTCCGGCACCTCTGGATCACGTTTCCACCGAACTGGTACTTGGTTTGTTATTTAAACACTGCCCACCATCAAACAGGCATCTGACGACCCGGGATTTACAAGTTTTCCTCTCTGGGGGACCGTATATTTTTTGCTGTCTCATCGTTCAGCATTTTGGCTAAACAAAGCACCCAGGCTCTTTGTAGCCACCAGAAAGGTGCCTCCCCAATAATCTCCTTTACCAGAAGCAACCCTGTGCAGATGAAGCGTTGCCTGCGAAGACGAGGCGTGCAGAGGAAGACACCCAACTCCTCGCCTAGAGCAGGACAGGTTGCTCGGGCGATCGGGGAGCAAAGTCAGTTTTTACTTCAGCAAAGTGTGTCAACGTGGCATTTCCAGCTCCTCTAGATTCCCTCTTGTGCCAACTTCCGTCCCATCAGCTTTAAACTAAATGGGCAGTGACGCCATGAACCAAGTTAAAAGCAAGCCCGAAGGGAACTCCTGGATGTAATTTTTTTTTTTCTTTCCCAATAATCCTTGCCCTGAAAAATACAGGTTAGAAATTTTGGTTAGTTTTACGAGCCTGAAGGTTGCCAGCCCGTTGCATTAGTGAGGCTGGTGATTAACGGGTTGGGAAAGGTGGCCCCGTGCCACCATACCAAACCGATTGGCTCAGCCAACCGAGCCAAGGTCCTCTGTGGACAACCCCAGCTGTCCAAAAGGATAAAAGACAGAGGGAACTCCTAATCCAAACTCCCAAAGACTTCTCCTCATCTTCCATCTCACCTCATTGTCCTCTGCTCTCACCACCGGTGAACGATTGCACAGAAGTCAGCCAGCACTAGGTCAGGAGGACTCACTAAGAGCTTCAGTGCCACTTCTGCCACGATGGCTGTCAACCGAAGCAGTTTCAGCTCCAGGTCCCGCAGCAGTGGTGGAGGTGGGATGGATCAGTGGTGGGTTTGGCAGCAGGAGCCTTCACTATCTAGGGACAAGCAAGAGGATTTCCATGAGCGCGAGGTATCGTTTTGCTAGACCAGGACGCAGCTATGGGGCAGGTCGTAGTGGGTTTGCATATGGAGCTGGTGGAGCTTAGTCTGGGTTTGGAGGAGGACGTGGCCCTGGAGGTGTTCAAGAGGTCATAGTCAACCAAAACCTCTTGGTACCTCTTGACTAGGAGATTGACCCCAACACGCAGAGAGTGCGGCAGGAGGAGAGGGACCGGATCAAATCCCTCAGCAACAAATTTGCCTCCTTCATTGACAAGGTAAGCTTTCCAAATGGTTCCAGCTCCTACAGAGCCATTTTAATACGGACCAGGACAAAACCCGAACACTCTGAACACTCACCGATGTAGCTTCCTTTCCAGAAGATAAAAGTTGTCTAAAAAGGAATATTAATTCTAAATATATATTTAACCACTCCTTTTCCTTTTTAAAAAAATATTATAATATCCCTTAGTTTTAGCACTTCTGAAAGTCAGGATTTAGCTTCTACCCCACAGAAAAATCCCTGAAATCTTGGGTGAGGACTTGAGCTCAGCTCATTAACTCTTTAGGCTGTTAAGAGGAGGTGTTTCCTCTCGCATCCCCTTTTTGAACTTTGGAAAAAATTCTATCAAGCATCAGTGGCTGCTACCGTGCCCAGGAGGGATACACTGCTTAATGGATGTAAGTAAGGAGCTTAAATTGTCAATCTGGAACCAGAAAAACAAGAGATGAGAGCTAGGCGCAGGCTGCAATTCAGACCAAGGACACGCGCGTTCTGCCAAAAACCCTCTGCTCGCCCTTCCTCGGGAGATCGTGTGTCTGACGCTTTGTGCCACCTTCACCAACAGTGCCTCTGGCCCAAACACAGCATCGGAATAGAAACAACTGCCTCGGGGAAGAGAAAACCTTGAGACTTCGGGGAAGAGAAATTATCGTCCACGGTCTACTTGGAGACTTCTTTTTTACGGTTCTCTGTGCCTTCAGAAAATAAATGTTTAGAAGAAAAAAAATCTATCCTGTGTCAGTTTGGCCACGTGAGACCTCAGGGTCTGCTGCAAATCAGCCACCTGGATTTCCTTCATTCATTTTAGGGCAGGACAAATGACATTCCAGAGGCAAACATCTTTCTCCACCAGCTACAGAAACCCTGAAGAACGGAGTTTAGCCAAAATAGCCAAGCTCCAGGATGATGAGTTGAGCTGAATCCCAGCCGTAAGCACAACAACGCCATCGATGAACTGGGTCAGAGAGTTTCCTTCTTCTCTTCTCATCGCAGGTTGACAGCGAAAGCAATTTTTAATTTTGAAAAGCATCTAACATCAGCACAGTCTGCAGGAGCAAAGCAGCAGCAGAGATTATCAGCTGAGAAAAGACCCTTGGGTGCACCATGACTTCAAACAAGAAATCCTTTGGCAAGCCAAGGTCACATCATAGAAGAGGGTCAGACTGTAACGTGCTGCCTGCATCTGACATAAAGTGGCAAATATTCCTCCTGGCTCCAGATCAGGGATCTTCAGGCAAAAGCTCAATTTCGTCACACACATTGCTGGGCAGGGACCACCACCTCCCATCGTGGCAGCAATGCCCACGCCTACCAAGAGGACATCACTGCTTCTGTCCCCTAGGAATTTCTTCTTCTTACTTTTATTTATTTTAAACTTTGCGGATCCCAAAGCATTCTCCCCGATGCTTTGCTGCTCTGAGTCAAATACTAATCCATACACCAACTGCAATTAGAAATTAGACACATGCCAAATTAGTTTTACTCTTCTACGTGCCTAAGAGCTTGGAGACCAACAAATCCATACACAGGCTAGGACTCTACTCAATGGGAATTATTTTAAGGGTTGGATATTCCTGATGTGAAGAAAACTTCCCCCATGAAAGGGCCGTGAAAGGCCAATGTTTTATTAGCTGCATGGACTCCTTCCTTTGAACTCCTGCCTTTCATCTCCCCCATTTAATCATTTCATTGGAGCTGGGCGCCAGTCCGCGGCTATTGCTGGATTTTATCCTTTTCCCAAGAGCGGGACTGTGCGCTGCTGCTGATCCAGACCTCGGCTTTCCTCGCCCAGGCCACTTTCCTCCCTCCTCCCTGGCCATCCCCAGCCCTCCCAAAGCCACCGCAGGAGCTGGCGTCAGAGATCCCGGCTCTCCTGACTAACGCAGGTGTGGCGGGGATGAGCTCAGCGGCGGCTCCACCCAGCCCTCCCGGCCTGAGAAAATCGAGAGAGCACAAGGCTCCCATTCACAGCGAAAACTTCTGGGAGGATAAAACACGCCTCTAACGACAGCCTGCAGCTTTTCCAGATGGGTGCCTCCTACCGCCTAGCCCAAGGGTGCTGTCTTTCCATCATAATCAATGAAATACATGTACGTAACGATGGTATGGGCGATACACACGCTGACCCAGCAAGAACATTTGTGCGTTGTTGGGTAGCTATTTCTGTTGTTTCCTCCAAAGATAAATGCTCTGGGAACCAACTCTTTAGTCTCCCCACAAGCACCTGCAATGAATGCACAGAGGAGGGATTTCCACACGGCCGCGGTGGACAGAGTACGGAAGCTGTAAAGGCATCTCCCCTTCCCAACGGGTACAAGAGGAGATCAACAAGAATGACTTTGTGTTGCCGAAAAAGTTGAGGCGCCGACAACAAAGGAGGGACACACTTTTTAAAGGCAAAATGCATTTGAATGCAAATAACCCCTTTTTATCCAGCAGTGCCAAGCTGGGCAAAGCACCTAACAAACGCGTAGTCATCCCTCCCTGAAGCAGAAACACCCAATTGTGCCAGTCTGTCAGCCCTTGGCAACAGCTCCTTCTTGTTTCAAGCCCCTCATCCCAAATTCAGGCGAGTCCTGGTCCCCCAGGTACAATATCAGACCTGGGGTATCCATTCCCCGTAGTCACCCCAACAGATGCTCTGACACTTCTGTGGCCTTTCTGTATTCATTCCTCCCCTTCACAGCTCCCCTAGTCCCACCTTGAGGAGACACAATGAGAAACTTCTCCTGTTTCAAGCATTGCCCAAAATATCTGCCTGGGTACTGGCCAAAAAAAAAAAAGAGAAATTCAGTGTCTCTCTTGGAAGAAGGTGGAAGGAAGAAACCAGTTCACTCTTGGTTCTGTTTAAAGGGACAGAGGTCAAGAAAGTCATCAGTTCTGGTTTGTCTCCAAAGGTTCACATTACATGACAAGTGGTCCTCGTACAAGGATGCAGATGGACAAGGTTTGGTCCATTGCCTCTGCTGCCACAGTTCAGGATGGGGACGATGCCCATGTGCACAACGGAGACCTTGGGATCAACCATCACACAGAGGTCACAGATTTTTTTGATGCTGAGGGGGGTGAGGCAGTGGCCCAGGTTGCCCAGAGAAGCTGTGGATGCCCCATCCCTGGAGGAGTTCAAGGCCAGGCTGGATGAGGCTTTGGGCAACCTGGGCTAGTGGGAGGTGGCCCTGCCCATGGCAGGGGGTGGCACTGGGTGGGCTTTAAGGTCCCTTCCCACCCAAACCACTCTGGGATTCTCCGATTTTGTGACAGATGCCTCTCCAAGTCCAGTTAATTCCTCTGCACAAAGCCTCACCCAGCTGCCCAGAAGCCCAGAGCTGCTTGTCAATGAGCAATCAGCCTTCCCATTAACGGGTGCCATCGTTAGAGCTCAGCTTGCAGCTTCCCTTAGCTTGTTTGTTGTTCTTTTTTCTTTTTTTTCATTTTTCTTCTCTTTTTATGGAAGGGGGAGGGAGGCAAAGAGGGGGTTATGTGCCAAAATGTAACCAGCTCGTTTCCTCTCGTCTTCTGCTCGAGTTGAACTGTACGAGTTTTATGAAATTTTTTTTCAATAAATCACCATCAAACTCACCATGAGCAATGGGGGTTTTCTGTGCCATTACAAAATTCACCTAAAAGCGTAATTTTAGAGTAAGGTTTAGAATATCTTCCATAGGCGCTCACTGTCACTCAGAGCCTTCCCGTCTCCTCATCCTCCCCGTCACCGTCCTGGAGAGGAGGGGGAACACCAAGTGTATTGGAGACGGGGTCACAGAGCAGCACCACCCAAGTGCTTTGGGAGGTTTTCCAAGTTGTGCAGCCAAACAGAGCAAGACCAGAAGGTGGGGCTGGTTTCACCTGGCCATGAACACCTTCAACTGAGCCAAAGGACAGAAACAAACACCTTTGGGTAAGTTCCCCAGGAACACCTCCCTGCGTGGGACTGAGAGAGCTCCAGGTAGTTGGCTGAAGATGTCTGCACTGCAGGAGCACTCCGAAAGGTCTTCTAAAGATCCCACGCATCGGAGCTAAACTTCTGGAAAAGCTGGTTCCTGACCTGCAGCTTGTGCAGGGAACGCGGGAGGGATTTATCTCCATCTCCTCTCCGGAGCGGCCAAGCGCTAAACAAGGATGCGATCCCCGGGCAGCGTGATGCTCCCGAGCCGAGTTTCTGTCGGGTCAGCAGATCGAAGGCGGGCTGGCTCAGACAAGCTGGCGGTACTGAGCTCTGCTCAGGTCTGTAATTAAAAACCCAAGAGAGGGAAAGTGAGAAAAGAAGCCAACAAGACTTCTTCCATTCCACGGAAGATGCCAACTATCGCGTGCAGCAGCTGCTCTCCAGCATCCAGGGCCCAATCATGAAAGGCGCTGAGCTCTCTGAACTCCTTTTAGGCTGAGTCCCAAAAATTTCGTAGCACGTACAACTCCCACACAGCTTTACCCTGAAATTTTGTGCAGCTAAATGAGGCAGGCCAGCTTGCAGGCTTGCACGCGTGAACTCCTCTCTGATCCTCTTCATGGAGCAGAACATGTTCTCGGGCTGCGGCGAATGCCAAGAAAATCACATGAAAGCAAATGCACCTCTAGAAAAGGGGGAGACTGCCAGGGCTAAGCCCTCAGTGTCACCCCACTGGAGGCAAAAGAATTCAGAGGGTTCCCACCCACGGCACACAGCCCTTTTGATACGCCAGCAAAGATGAAAAATCACCTCCTTCATTTTCTAGGAAAGACTTTTCTGCCTTTCCTGCATCTTTATCACTCTGAACCCATCTCCTTTGATGAAAATTATATATGTACATATAGTCCCAGCTTACATTCGCAGAGGTTTACCAGTTTCACCAGAAAGGAATGACCAAGCCCAGCTCTCCAGTGAGCTGTTCCCCCATGGAGGACGCTTCTGTGGGCAATGAGATGAGAGGTGTCAATCTCTCTGACCTGCGTCAGTCACACTCCCCCCAAAACTAAGGAAAACAACAGATTCCCCCTGCAGGGCACTCATGGAGGAGAGCAGAACACGGGCAGCTTGAGGGACAGCAGCAAATCAGACTGAATTTCTCTTTGCGGGATCAATGCACTCGCTCCACCATCACCTCCATCTATTCAACCTTTGGCTTTGGATTTTCCCAGCTGCTGCAAAGGTCTGAGCTAGAAAACTCTTTCCTAGCCTTCTCCTGCTCTCACACCGCCCGTTGCTGCAGCTGTAGCTCGTAGCACCAAGAAACGTGCTTGCATGGGTCCATCTCCAGTCCCAACAGAATTAAAGATTGTTCTCTTGAGGCCAACAAAATTAGAAGTCAAATCAAAGAAAGAAAGGGAGTAAATTATAGAATCAGTCTTCCAGAAGGAGCAGCTCCGGCTAAAGGCTACGTAATACCAAACCAAACCAGCCCCAGTGCTTGGATCCCTACAATATTCCCAAGTGTTTAACTCGGTTTCTTCTTTTCCCACATGTAAAATGAAACAACGCTCCTTCCCTCACTCCCGGTGCCCTACAAACATCAAAAGATTGGTTCTGCTTCTCTCTTTCATGTAAAAGAAAAGGAGGTTTGCAAATGCAGTTTTTACGGGACCGGGGATTCCCTCCCATTCAAATTAGAAACGCAGCCTATACCCCAACAATAGGCGTGTGCTTCGGGATGCTACCAAACAACCTCAACTCATAAACATCTTTAAAAATGGTCTTTTGGAGCTGTTTGTGCAGCCAAAGCTTGCTTTCCTGGGACATAAAAAGGTGAAAGCTCCTCTTCGCCCACGTTAACTCACGTGCACTGACTCCTGCTCCCACATTCAGCTCTTCCCTTGGAGGAGGTCTTGACATCTTCCCAATCCCACCACGTCTGCTCCGGAGCTGGAGCGATGAGGAGTTTCAGCTCTCGCTCTGCTGTGCTCCCAAAAAGCCTGGTGCCGGGGAGGTGCTGGTGGGGCGCAGCCGGGGCTGGGATGCTTGAGCAGCAGGAGCCTCAGTGGCAATGCCAGCTGCAAACCCGAGCTAGGGATCAGCAGCTGCCACCAGCTGAGACACAGCCACAGCCCCTCCAGCGCGGGGCTGGGCTATGGAGGTGCTGGCAGGGTCGGCGGAGCCCTTGGGGTCTGCACACCCATTTCTCAGGTCACTGTCCGTGAGCATCTGCTCCAGCTGCTCAAGACGGTGATGGACCTTCAGTCCGTGAAGCACCAGGAAAAGGAGAGAAGATCAAGATCCTCAATAGCAACAGAACACGGTGCTGGAGACCAGCTGGGGATTTTTAGAGGAACAAAAGCATTAACAGAAGCAACACTGAGCCAATGTTTGAAACTTATATTGGCAACTTGAAGAGGCAGCTGCACGTTCTGGGAAGCGACAGAACCAAGTTGGGAACAGAACTGAGCAATGTGCAGGGTATAGCGGAAGATTACAAGAAAAAGTAAGTTTAAAAAAGATAAAAGCTCCAAAGCTAGGCCTAGAACTGATCTCATCTAATTTTTGGATGGCAAAGGCAGCACAAGATGCAAGATGTCCTCCATGTACGACTTGCATCAGCAGCTGGTTTCTACGCTGAGGTTGGGCATTTGGAGGTGGTAGAGGAAGAGTAGATTCATATTCTTGCTTAAGGTGCATATCAGGGAGGAAAATGATCTTTTTCTTCTTCTTCTTGCAGGTATGAAGAGGAAACCCACTGGCAAACGTGCAGAGAACGAGTCTGTTATGCTCATTCAAACCAACTCCAACACTTATTCCAGGCTGTACGAAGAGCAGCCAGTATGCTGGAAAGAGAGGGTGAGGGTGCAGGGACTCCAGAGGGACCTAAAGACCAACCTTTGGGAAGATTTAATTAAAAGAGCTGAATCCCCCCTTAAGGAAGTCAATTTTAGCTGAGCTTGCCCATTTGGGACATTTGTGTACCCCAGCTGGTCAAAACCTTTCCTTCCCTCCTCTGTGTCTAGGGATTATTTTTTGTCTTCTGCCTACGAGGATAAGAGTGAAACAATTTAATAACACAGTAAAATTTACGTGCTTGAAAAGAGCAGCCCTAAAATTTTGTAATCTCATCGCTTGCTGCCATTAAGCAGTTTGCTCTTTCATTTCATAAACCCTTGACACGCTTCAGAACGCGTGGATTGCGCCAACGCGAACAAAGCTGAGCTGGAAGCCAAGGTGGAGTCCCTCATCCAAGAGATCAACCGCCCGAGGAGCCTGTGTGAAGTGCTAATGGCTCTTCCTCTTCTGCTCCCTTCTCCTCTACCCCGTGCCTCTCTAGTGAGGCCGTGGAGTTGGGCTCCCACAACCCAATGCTTAAGTTCATGGAGATTTTTGGTGTTTCACGTGAACATCAGTTGACTCCTCCACGTTTCAGAGGCGTTTTGCTTGCACCACATGGGTGGGATCCTAAGGAATCTGTTTCAACTGGGTGGTGAACGTAGGATCCAGAGAAATTAAACCAGAAAATCCCTCGTTGGGTTTTCTGTGGCGAGTCTGAAGTCGTGGTGCGTGGAGCACACCGCGTGTCCCTGTCTCCATGCCATGGAGATCTGCAGGGAAAGCTCCTCCAGTGCAGGTGATCCTGCTGCTGCCCCCAGGAAATCGCTCAGCTCCAAGCGCCCACTTCAGGCACCTCTGTTATTGTCCAAATAAATGGAGAAGAATTGAGGCCCAGACATGGATGACATCACCACTGACGTCAAAGCTCAATGTACGACAATATTGCCAAAGAAAGCCAAGTTGATGCAGAAACCTGGTTCTACACCATGGGGAGACGACCACACTCACAAAAGTATTTACGCCCTACTTCTGCTCGGGGCTGGGCTTCTCCAAATCTCCTAATTTGGGTTGAATGGGCTTTTTACAGGTCTGCTTTCTTAGCCAGCTGCTGAGTTTTCCACGCGTGTGACACATCCTCTTCCAACACCTTCAGGCACAGAGCTCCTCCTGTGCAAACCCTCTGTTCCCCGGGTTTTCCCTTAACGCTCGCCATCCTCTGGGACTGCGGACCCAGAATCACGCAGAAGGTTTAATTACAGACTCATCTCCTCACTCGGGTATCAATTTTCATCCCATTTTCTCTCTCCTCAGTATGAGGAACTGAGAAACCGCTGCAAACACGACTGCGTAACACAAAGAATGGAATTGCGGAGCTCAACGGGGTGAATCAGAGACCGGCTGGAGAAGGTGAAAACACCAAAGCCCAGGTCGGGGTGACTCAGGGGCAATAACGTCTCCGTCACCATTGCCAGGCTGGGGCTTTCCAAAACTCCTCCGCTAGAGCAAGGGAGCAATAAAGCCAGTTTGGGGAAACGCCTGTCAGCTGCTGAACTGCGAGACTTGCTGGTAACCCAGAGCACGGAGTAAGATGGTTTGTTACAACCAATACCTGGACAACCATTGGTAGAGACCCGCAACGAGAAGACAACACATCCACCAAAGCCTCAGCTGGGCAGAGAGAATCATCCTCCAGCCAAAGGTTTACCTGTAGAGTCTGAAAATACAACAAAGAGCAGGTGGATGGATTCACAGATTCAAGAGCTCAGAACTATTCAAAGCACGCGCAAATCCGCGGCACGAATGCAAATCTCCCACCTGCAGAGATGCAAACTGGAAGGAGCCATCTCTGAAGCGGAGGAGCACGGGGAAGTGGTTGTCAAGGATGCAAAGTGCCAGCTCTCCAAGCTGGAGGTATCCCTGCAGGAGGCAAAGCAGGATGTGAGCTCCTGGGCGTCACGGGCCACGAATGTCCAGCTGGACTTGGACTGCAACCTGCAGGAAGCTGCTGGATGGAGAAGAGAGTGGGTGGGTGCTGGCACAACCCTGCAGGATGCTTGCAAGGAAGAAATAATGGCACATCTAACCCCACAACCACCTTCACAGTCCGTCTGATGGGCCATCACCAGTGCAATCGCAGGAAATCCCACGGAGACCCGCTGCCCTAGGGAGCAGCACCTTCCAAAGCACTTTCCAGCATTTACGGACCCCAACGCCTTTCCAAGTCAAAAGCTCCTCATGCACTTGGGTTTTCCCCCAAATGGAAGATCTTGCATGAAGAAAGATGATGTCTTGTGTAGCCTCGGGTCTTTACCAAGCCCAAGGCGCAGCCATGGTTGTGCCTGGCCACTGTTGCCCCCCCAGCTGAAACGACAAGAAATCATTGACACACGAGCTAACCGAGGGGACAAAGCCCTTGGCCAGGAATTGCTCACGCTTACACACAGGGAGCCAAAGCAAAACCCTTTCCCTGCTTAACACCAGACTCGGGAAAACTTCCTCACGGGCGTGAGCTGAGTGTTCGAGTCATGGCAGGTCCAAAGCACTCGCCTGGCCTGCCACCAGCTTCCCACATCCCCAGACCTCCCAATTCTTAGGGACACACACTAAACACAGACTTTGGTTTGTCACGTCTCCATCTTCCCCGTCCTCCTAAAGCTACGTGTAGATGGTGGCTGCCCTGGGAATATAAGTACCAGACAAATCCCCATTCCCACTAGTCCCCCTGGACCTGGGCTGTAGGACGTAAATCCCAAGCAGAAATATTTTCTTTGCAGTTGTGTGCTGATCCCCAGGAAGCATCTCATGTGATACTGACCCATGCCTTGGTGGCAGCTGCTCTTCCAGCAGCAGATCCCTGTCCAGAAGCAGAGGTCCAGTGACCAGGGGCAGCATCTGTGGCAACAGCATCACCGGCTCTGGAGACATCCGTGTTCCTTGTACCACCCCGGGGGGATACAGGGCTGCGAGTGGGAAGAGCTCTAATGTCCAACTCATGTCCTCTACAACCTCCTACAGGTGAAAATACTAAAAAAAATCCCAAGTGTTGGTCCTCACTCCACCAGTTCAGATCAGCAGCAGCCTGCTAGCAGCACACACAGAAAATACTGGGGGGGGGAGATGTGAAAGCTTTCAGTCCAGTCCACGTTGCTTGTTTCCTGCAACGCTGACGACTGCAATGAAACTTGCTCTTGAACCTTACGCTGTAGGTTTGCAGACTGGCTCTTCCCAAGGGTTGCCTGTTCCTCTTGGGTTCTGTAGGTCCAGAAAAGCCTGGGCAGCAACGCTAACAACGCTGTGCAGAGTTAGCTCAGTACGCGCACTAAGGAACCGCTTGCCTTGGAAGACAACTGGGTTGAGAACACTCAGCGACAGAAGTTTCCATTCCTCCACTATATGGACACGATCGCAACGAAAACTAAAAAATCCAGAGCAACGTGGTCCAACACACGAGGATTGCAATCACAAGATGAACTCTACCAAAGCGTCCAAGAGCTCCCTGATCCCCGCAGCAAAGCCGGTAATTTTGGCTTGGAAATGTAACCAACAGGGAAGGGGAAAGAAGCGCAATAAACAAAACAACATCACCCCTTCGAAACTTCCACCCGCCCTCCCACGCAGCGACGCGGGCACTGACGCCATCCCCGTCCTCCCGAGGACCTGGACGCCCACGCGGGTCAACAGCAAAGCCGGGAAGAGCCCGAGCCCTGACGCCGCAATGAGGGCGCTTCCCAATGGAGGAGGCGAAGGACCAAGCCCGGCCCTGCCCCAAAGCCGGTGGGAACCCGACCTTCACGCTGAAGGGTGAGGGGAGAGAGGGAGACACCAATTTTCTGAGGATTTGGCAAATAAGAGTTTCTGCAAAAGCCACCATGTTCCAAGCATCAGTTTCAATTTTAACTAATCAACAATTCCCCCGAGCAAACACCGTATCAGCAACCTGCGGAAAAATCACCTTGAGAAATAGATCTGGCCCCACAGGTGTTTCCCTGGCGTTAACACACATCGCCTTTTCATAGGCAACACCAACAAAACGTGGTCTTTTACCACTAACCTGCCTGCAGGACCGTTCATTGATTCTTGGTAAATTCACATTTATTAATGGAAGTTTTTATTAAACAGCATGCTGCTTCTTCAAAACTCTCACAAGCCAACATACCCACAAAACGTAAAGATTTCCTTTGATAGAAAAGCATTTTGCATTTCCAAAGGCTCAACTCCATCCAAACTACACACAGGAGAACGTGCCTTTATCACGTCTCCTGAAAACAATTCACCCAATGCAACTCCCCCGTTTTTTGTTGCTCTTGCACAAGCCCTAAACATGACCCCTCCGACTTAGCAGCGTTCTTCAAGTCTTTATGGGGAAACACGATGCCGCTTTCTCTACCGGTAAGCACAACGTATGCTAAGTAGTTCCCATTCTTTGCATCATAAACATTTTGTGGAAGTTTCATGCAGCCTCGCCCCGCTTTCCACGCGAATAAAAGGAAGAAGATGCTCCGCTGTGGCCAGAGGGAACTGCACCCTGGAGTCTGCTCCCAGCACATCGCCTGCGCCA
>WKFP01013934.1:113114-127260 GCA_011057875.1 Pterocles orientalis
CTGCAGGAGCACTCCGAAAGGTCTTCTAAAGATCCCACGCATCGGAGCTAAACTTCTGGAAAAGCTGGTTCCTGACCTGCAGCTTGTGCAGGGAACGCGGGAGGGATTTATCTCCATCTCCTCTCCAGAGCGGCCAAGCGCTAAACAAGGATGCGATCCCCAGGCAGCGTGATGCTCCCGAGCCGAGTTTCTGTCGGGTCAGCAGATCGAAGGCGGGCTGGCTCAGACAAGCTGGCGGTACTGAGCTCTGCTCAGGTCTGTAATTAAAAACCCAAGAGAGGGAAAGTGAGAAAAGAAGCCAACAAGACTTCTTCCACTCCACGGAAGATGCCAACTATCGCGTGCAGCAGCTGCTCTCCAGCATCAAGGGCCCAATCATGAAAGGCGCTGAGCTCTCTGAACTCCTTTTAGGCTGAGTCCCAAAAATTTCGTAGCACGTACAACTCCCACACAGCTCTACCCTGAAATTTTGTGCAGCTAAATGAGGCAGGCCAGCTTGCAGGCTTGCACGCGTGAACTCCTCTCTGATCCTCTTCATGGAGCAGAACATGTTCTCGGGCTGCAGCGAATGCCAAGAAAATCACATAAAAGCAAATGCACCTCTAGAAAAGGGGGAGACTGCCAGGGCTAAGCCCTCAGTGTCACCCCTCTGGAGGCAAAAGAATTCAGAGGGTTCCCACCCACGGCACACAGCCCTTTTGATACTCCAGCAAAGATGAAAAATCACCTCCTTCATTTTCTAGGAAAGACTTTTCTGCCTTTCCTGCGTCTTTATCACTCTGAACCCATTTCCTTTGATGAAAATTATATATGTACATATAGTCCCAGCTTACGTTCACAGAGGTTTACCAGTTTCACCAGAAAGGAATGACCAAGCCCAGCTCTCCAGTGAGCTGTTCCCCCATGGAGGACGCTTCTGCGGGCAGTGAGATGAGAGGTGTCAATCTCTCTGACCTGCGTCAGTCACACTCCCCCCAAAACTAAGGAAAACAACAGATCCCCTCTGCAGGGCACTCATGGAGGAGAGCAGAACACGGGCAGCTTGAGGGACAGCAGCAAATCAGACTGAATTTCTCTTTGCAGGATCAATGCACTCGCTCCACCATCACCTCCATCTATTCAATCTTTGGCTTTGGATTTTCCCAGCTGCTGCAAAGGTCTGAGCTGGAAAACTCTTTCCTAGCCTTCTCCTGCTCTCACACCGCCCGTTGCTGCAGCTGTAGCTCGTAGCTACAGACCAGCAGAGCCCTAGCACCAAGAAACGTGCTTGCATGGGTCCGTCTCCAGTCCCAAGGGAATTAAAGATTGTTCTCTTGAGGCCAACAAAATTAGAGGTCAAATCCAAGAAAGAAAGGGAGTAAATTATAGAATCAGTCTTCCAGAAGGAGCAACTCCGGCTAAAGGCTACGTAATACCAAACCAAACCAGCCCCAGTGCTTGGATCCCTACAATATTCCCAAGTGTTTAACTCGGTTTCTTCTTTTCCCACATGTAAAATGAAACAACGCTCCTTCCCTCACTCCCGGTGCCCTACAAACATCAAAAGATTGGTTCTGCTTCTCTCTTTCATGTAAAAGAAAAGGAGGTTTGCAAATGTAGTTTTTACGGGACCGGGGATTCCCTCCCATTCAAATTAGAAACGCAGCGTATACCCCAACAATAGGCGTGTGCTTCGGGATGCTACCAAACAACCTCAACTCATAAACATCTTTAAAAATGGTCTTTTGGAGCTGTTTGTGCAGCCAAAGCTTGCTTTCCTGGGACATAAAAAGGTGAAAGCTCCTCTTCGCCCACGTTAACTCACGTGCACTGACTCCTGCTCCCACATTCAGCTCTTCCCTTGGAGGAGGTCTTGACATCTTCCCAATCCCACCACGTCTTCTCCGGAGCTGGAGGGATGAGGAGTTTCAGCTCTTGCTCTGCTGTGCTCCCAAAAAGCCTGGTGCCGGGGAGGTGGTGGTGGGGCGCAGCCGGGGCTGGGATGCTTGAGTAGCAGGAGCCTCAGTGGCAACGCCAGCTGCAAGCCCGAGCTAGGGATCGGCAGCTGCCACCAGCTGAGACACAGCCACAGCCCCTCCGGCGCAGGGCTGGGCTATGGAGGTGCTGGCAGGGTCGGCGGAGCCCTTGGGGTCTGCACACCCATTGCTCAGGTCACAGTCCGTGAGCGTCTGCTTTGGCTGCTCGAGACGGTGATGGACCTTCCGTCCGTGAAGTACCAGGAAAAGGAGAGAAGATCAAGATCCTCAACAGCAACAGAACACAGTGCTGGAGACCAGCTGGGGATTTTTAGAGGAACAAAAGCATTAACAGAAGCAACACTGAGCCAATGTTTGAAACTTATATTGGCAACTTGAAGAGGCAGCTGCACGTTCTGGGAAGCGGCAGAACCAAGCAATGGCAACTGAGCAATGTGCAGGTTATCGCAGAAGATTACAAGAAAAAGTAAGTTTAAAAAAGATAAAAGCTCCAAAGGGCTAGAACTGATCTCATCTAATTTTTGGATGGCAAAGGCAGCACAAGATACAAGATTTCCTCCATTTATGACTTGCATCAGCAGCTGGTTTCCATGCTGAGGTTGGGCATTTGCAGGTGGTAGAGGAAGAGTAGATTCATATTCTTGCTTTAGGTGAATAACAGGGAGGAAAACAATCTTTTTTTCTCTTCTTCTTGCAGGTATGAAGAGGAAACCCACTGGCAAACGTGCAGAGAATGAGTCTGTTATGCTCAGAAAGGTAAGAGCATTTCAAACCAACTCCAACACTTATTCCAGGCTGTACGAAGAGCAGCCAGTATGCTGGAAAGAGAGGGTGAGGGTGCAGGGACTCCAGAGGGACCTAAAGACCAACCTTTGGGAAGATTTAATTAAAAGAGCTGAATCCCCCCTTAAGGAAGTCAATTTTAGCTGAGCTTGCTCATTTGGGACATTTGTGTACCCCAGCTGGTCAAAACCTTTCCTTCCCTCCTCTGTGTCTAGGGATTATTTTTTGTCTTCTGCCTACGAGGATAAGAGTGAAACAACTTAATAACACAGTAAAATTTACGTGCTTGAAAAGAGCAGCCCTAAGAGTTTGTAATCTCATCGCTTGCTGCCATTAAGCAGTTTGCTCTTTCATTTCATAAACCCTTGACACGCTTCAGAACGCGTGGATTGCGCCAACACGAACAAAGCTGAGCTGGAAGCCAAGGTGGAGTCCCTCATCCAAGAGATCAACCGCCCGAGGAGCCTGTGTGAAGTGCTAATGGCTCTTCCTCCTCTGCTCCCTCTCCTCTACCCCGTGCCTCTCTAGTGAGGCCGTGGAGTTGGGCTCCCACAACCCAATGCTTAAGTTCATGGAGATTTTTGGTGTTTCACGTGAATATCAGTTGACTCCTCCACGTTTCAGAGGCGTTTTGCTTGCACCACATGGGTGGGATCCTAAGGAATCTGTTTCAACTGGGTGGTGAACATAAGATCCAGAGAAATTAAACCAGAAAATCCCTCGTTGGGTTTTCTGTGGCGAGTCTGAAGTCGTGGTGCGTGGAGCACACCGCGTGTCCCTGTCTCCATGCCATGGAGATCTGCAGGGAAAGCTCCTCCACTGCAGGTGATCTTGCTGCTGCCCCCAGGAAATCGCTCAGCTCCAAGCGCCCACTTCAGGCACCTCTGTTATTGTCCAAATAAATGGAGAACAGCTGAGGTCCAGACATGGATGACGTCACCACTGATGTCAAAGCTCAGTACAACAACATTGCCAAAGAAAGCCAAGTTGATGCAGAAACCTGGTTCCACACCACGGGGAGTCATGACCACACTCACGAAAGTATTTACGCCCCACTTCTGCTAGGGGCTGGGCTTCTCCAGATCTCCTAATTTGGGTTGAATGGGCTTTTTACAGGTCTGCTTTCCTAGCCACCTGCTGAGTTTTCCACATGGTGACACATCCTCTTCCAACACCTTCAGGCACAGAGCTCCTCCTGTGCAAACCCTCTGTTCCCCGGGTTTTCCCTTAACGCTCGCCATCCTCCAGGACTGCGGACCCAGAATCACGCAGAAGGTTTAATTACAGACTCATCTCCTCACTCGGGTATCAATTTTCATCCCATTTTCTCTCTCCTCAGTATGAGGAACTGAGAAACCGCTGCAAACACAACTACGTAACACAAAGAATGGAAATGCAGAGCCCAACGGGGTGAATCAGAGACCGGCTGGAAAAGGTGAAAACACCAAAGCCCAGGTCGGGGTGACTCAGGGGCAATAACGTCTCCGTCGCCATTACCAGGCTGGGGCTTTCCAAAACTCCTCCACTAGAGCAAGGGAGCAATAAAGCCAGTTTGGGGAAACGCCTGTCAGCTGCTGAACTGTGAGACTTGCTGGTAAACCAGAGAATGGAGTAAGATGGTTTGTTACAACCAATACCTGGACAACCATTGGTAGAGACCCGCAACGAGAAGACAACACATCCACCAAAGCCTCAGCTGGGCAGAGAGAATCATCCTCCAGCCAAAGGTTTACCTGTAGAGTCTGAAAATACAACAAAGGGCAGGTGGATGGATTCACAGATTCAAGAGCTCAGAACTATTCAAAGCACGCGCAAATCCGCGGCACGAATGCAAATCTCCCACCTGCAGAGATGCAAACTGGAAGGAGCCATCGCTGAAGCGGAGGAGCACGGGGAAGTGGTTGTCAAGGATGCAAAGTGCCAACTCTCCAAGCTGGAGGTATCCCTGCAGGAGGCAAAGCAGGATGTGGCCCATGACGCCCAGGAGCTCATGAACATCCAGCTGGACTTGGGACTGCAACCTGCAGGAAGCTGCTGGATGGAGAGGAGAGTGGGTGGGTGCTGACACAACCCTTCAGGATGCTTGCAAGGAAGAAATAGTGGCACATCTAACCCCACAACCACCTTCACAGTCCGTCTGATGGGCCATCACCTCCGCAATCGCAGGAAATCCCACGGAGACCCGCTGCCCTAGGGAGCAGCACCGTCCAAAGCACTTTCCAGCATTTATGGACCCCAACGCCTTTCCAAGTCAAAAGCTCCTCATGCACTCGGGTTTTCCCCCAAATGGAAGATCTTGCATGAAGAAAGATGATGTCTTGTGTAGCCTCGGGTCTTTACCAAGCCCAAGGCGCAGCCATGGTTGTGCCTGGCCACTGTTGCCCCCCAGCTGAAACGACGGGAAATCATTGACACACGAGCTAACCGAGGGGACAAAGCCCTCGGCCAGGACTTGCTCACGCTTATAGACAGGGAGCCAAAGCAAAACCCTTTCCCTGCTTAACACCGGACTTGGGAAAACTTCCTCACGGGCGTGAGCTGAGTGTTCGAGTCGTGGCAGGTCCAAAGCACACGCCTGACCTGCCACCAGCTTCCCACATCCCCAGACCTCCCAATTCTTAGGGACACACACTAAACACAGACTTTGGTTTGTCACGTCTCCATCTTCCCCGTCCTCCTAAAGCTACGTGTAGATGGTGGCTGCCCTGGGAATATAAGTACCAGACAAATCCCCATTCCAACTAGTCCCCCTGGACCTGGGCTGTAGGATGTAAATCCCAAGCAGAAATACGTTCTTTGCAGTTATGTGCTGATCCCCAGGAAGCATCACATGCGATACTGACCCATGTCTTGGTGGCAGCTGCTCTTCCAGCAGCAGATCCCTGTCCAGAAGCAGAGGTCCAGTGACCAGGGGCGGCATCTGTGGCAACAGCATCACCGGCTCTGGAGACATCCGTGTTCCTTGTACCACCCCGGGGGGATACAGGGCTGCGAGTGGGAAGAGCTCTGATGTCAAACTCGTGTCCTCTACAACCTCCTACAGGTCAAAATACTAAAAAAAAAAAAATCCCAAGTGTTTGAAAGGAGGGTCCTCACTCCACCAGTTCAGATCAGCGGCAGCCTGCTAGCAGCACACACAGAAAATACTGGGGGGGGATGTGAAAGCTTCCAGTCCAGTCCACGTTGCTTGTTTCCTGCAACGTTGACGACTGCAATGAAACTTGCTCTTGAACTTTACGCTGTAGGTTTGCAGACTGGCTCTTCCCAAGGGTTGCCTGTTCCTCTTGGGTTCTGTAGGTCCAGCAAAGCCTGGGCAGCAACACTAACAACGCCATGCAGAGTTAGCTCAGTACGCACACTAAGGAACTGCTTGTCTTGGAAGACAACTGGGTGAGAACACTCAGCGACAGAAGTTTCCATTCCTCCACTATATGGACATGATCACAATGAAAACTTAAAAATCCAGAGCAACGTGGTCCAACACACGAGGATTGCAATCACAAGATGAACTCTACCAAAGCATCCAAGATCTCCCTGATCCCCACAGCAAAGCCGGTAATTTTGGCTTGGAAATGTAACCAACAGGGAAGGGGAAAGAAGCGCAATAAACAAAACAACATCACCCCTTCGAAACTTCCACCCGCCCTCCCACGCAGCGAAGCGGGCACTGACGCCATCCCCGTCCTCCCAAGGACCTGGACGCCCACGCGGGTCAACAGCAAAGCCGGGAAGAGCCCGAGCCCTGACGCCGCAATGAGGGCGCTTCCCAACGGAGGAGGCGAAGGACCAAGCCCGGCCCTGCCCCAAAGCCGGTGGGAACCCGACCTTCACGCTGAAGGGTGAGAGGAGAGAGGGAGACACCAATTTTCTGAGGATTTGGCAAATAAGAGTTTCTGCAAAAGCCACCATGCTCCAAGCATCGGTTTCAATTTTAACTAATCAACAATTCCCCCGAGCAAACACCGTATCAGCAACCTGCGGAAAAATCACCTTGAGAAACAGATCTGGCCCCACAGGTGTTTCCCTGGCGTTAACACACATCGCCTTTTCATAGGCAACACCAACAAAACGTGGTCTTTTACCACTAACCCGCCTTCTCGGTAAATTCACATTTATTAATGGAAGCTTTTATTAAACAGCATGCTGCTTCTTCAAAACTCTCACAAGCCAACATACCCGCAAAATGTAAAGATTTCCTTTGATAGAAAAGCATTTTGCATTTCCAAAGGCTCAGCTCCACTTCATCCAAACTACACACAGGAGAACGTGCCTTTATCACGTCTCCTGAAAGCAATTCACCCAACGCAACTCCCCCGTTTTTTGTTGCTCTTACACAAGCCCTAAACATGACCCCAAGTCTTTATGGGGAAACACGATGCCGCTTTCTCTACCGGTAAGCACAACGTATGCTAAGTAGTTCCCATTCTTTGCATCATAAACATTTTGTGGAAGTTTCATGCAGCCTCGCCCCGCTTTCCACGCGAATAAAAGGAAGAAGATGCTCCGCTGTGGCCAGAGGGAACTGCACCCTGGAGTCTGCTCCCAGCACATCGCCTGCGCCAACGGTCCCTCTCCCACCACCAACCATGTCCTGCTGCTCCTCCAGCATCCGCTCCGGCCGTGCCGTCAGGAATTTCAGCTCTTCCTCTGTGGCTCTACCCAGGAATCGACGTAGCTTCAGCACCGCCTCGTGTCACTGGGGTGGTGGCACGGGCTACCGTGGTCTGGGTTATTTCAGCACCAGAAGTGTTGGTGGTGTGGGATTCTCCAGGCGCAGAGCAGCTGTTGGAAGATCTCCTCCTCTGAGACGTGGATACGGGTTTGGTGCAGCCAGCACGGGGTTTGGCTACAGAGGAGCTGGCTTTGGCTACAGGGTTGGTGGAGTCTCCAGGCTGTGCACCATCACACCCATCACCGTCAACGAGCGACTCCTCCAACCGCTCAAACTGGAACTTGATCCCAACGTGCAAACGGTGAAGAACCAAGAGAAGGAGCAGATCAAGACCCTCAACAACAAATTTGCTTCTTTCATTGACCAGGTGAGCTGAGAACCCCTCCCCAGCTCCGGTTTGCAGGACGGAGCCCAGGTGAGGTGTCTGGCACGGGAAGGGCAGGAATCCTTGCGAGACAACTCATTTCTGACACCGGGGGCAACTGGCCTATGGGTGCCAGCTGGGCACCAAGGTGTTGATGAGCCACGTAGTCGTACTGCCTTTGGGGAAGCTTCGGTGTACAGGCGCTATCGCTCTGATCTCTCCAGGGAGGGAACAAGCTAAAACCATTCTCATCAGCCTTCCAGTTCCTTCCATTCCCCTCCACACGTCCCCATTCACTGCACATCTCTCCTTTCTAGGGGTGCTCAGATTTTGTGCATTTCCATATGGGAGCCCCAGAGCACGCCGGCTTAGGCAACCCTGCATTCACCCATCGAAAGCGGGAACACGCCTCGCTGCTGCGGCACGGACACTGGCTCTCAGGAGTTCTTCATCCTCATCTCAATTCCTATTTTCTTTCTGCGATTCAGGTTCGGCTCCTGGAACAGCAGAACAAGGTGCTGGAGACCAAGTGGAGCTTTCTGCAGGGTCAGGAACACCGCAAGGACACCATCCCGCCCGCGCTAGAGGCTTGTGTCGGGAACTTGAAGAAGAAGCTGGAAGCACTGGGGTGCAACAGAGCCCAGCTAGAGACAGCCCTGAGAGAAGCACAGTGGGCTTTGGAAACCAACAAGAAAATGTAAGTGAAAACCAGAGAAATGTGAGGGCAGGGCTCAAAATGTTGTTTGAGATTTGTAAACGGGCAGAGAACACGAACTTCTTGCAGCAGTAAATGGCTCGCAGAGAACGAGCAGATCTGCCAGGATCTCCGGATGTAAAACAAGGTCCCAACTTACAGAGGGACGGAGGAAACAGAGGATGCACCTCTTCCAGGTTCTGTCTCTCCCCTTCCTAACTCAAGGAATTAACATTCAGAAATGTTCAGTTGCTGCTGCAGAGGTCAAATGAAAACACTTCTGCTGCGAATTTGCAAAGATGCTGAAACCTCTCTAAAAACACGTTCGCTTTCCCATGGGCTACGAAACAAGAGCAAAGCATCCCAAAACCCTCTTTGGGGAGAAGGAAAAAAAAAAATAAAATGAGGAGTTTCACTTCTTGCAAGAAGGCCTGCAGAAACCCAAACAAAGATGCAATTGTGCTGAACTCAAACAAAACCTCCCCTGTTCCCACGCAGGTACGAGGACGAACGCAGCCAGCGGACGTGCGCCGAGGGCGAGCTTATTGCCCTGAAGAAGGTGAGCAAGGGGCTGTTTGAACTCTGCTCTCTGGGTCCAGGTCTTTGGGGTGCAGGCGGTGATTTATTTCCCGAAAGCAGGACGCAGAACAAGTACGAGCAGGAGCCGGTGCCTGGGTTTGCTTGAACTCACATCGGCAGCAGCTGCGTAACCGGGAGCTGGCGCACGGTCACGGTACCGGCACCGCAAGTCCCTCACCCCAAGGGCAGCCCCGAGTCTGCTCTCGCTAACAAACTTCCTTCTTCTCTCCCCAACGCACCTCCAGGACGCCGACTGTTTTTTCTTAAACAAAGCAGAGCTGCGAGCCAAGGTGGAAAGCCTGAGAGACGAAGCTGAATTCCTGAGGGTGCTCCACGCGGAGGTAAAGAGCCTCCCTGCTGCTCCAGCCATCGCTGGCGTCTCCCAGCCGGGTTTAGAAGCTGCTTATCCCAAAGGACAGGGGTGGAGGGGGTAACACAGGGCAGTGGTGAAGGGTGAGAACCTGCAATTCATCCCTGCGCAGTCACCACCACGGGGGACCAGGTTGGGGCGACACACCAGCTTGGGGCTGGACTGGGAGCCCAGCGGGACCAGCACCCCCCTGAGCCCCATGTCACCCCCCAGCAAACCCACCAGCTGCGAGCCCAGATGGCCGATACGCTGGTGGTCGTGCAGACGGACAACGGCCGAGATCTCGACTTGGGTGGCATCCCTGGGGACGTCAGGGCGCAGTATGAGGACGTCGCCCGCAGGAGCCGGGCAGAAGCACGAGCCTGGTACGAAAACAAGGTGAGAAAACCTGGCAGAGGGAGGGCTGGGGGCAGCGTCTCTGTTGAGACCAACTTTGAACCCAGCGAAACGCTTCCCACCCTCCTGATTTGCTCAGATGGAACTCAACGCACGTGTTTTGGGGATACGCAACCATGTCTTTGGGGCTTTTTTAGTTTGAGGAGCTGCGAGCCACTGCAGGCAGAAACACCGACATCCTGCGAGAGACAAAAACGGAGATAGCCGAGCTGAGACGGAGCATCCAGAGACGGAGCAGAGACATCGGGAGCGCCAAGGACCAGGTGAGGACCAGGTCTGGTTGTTCCAATGGGGCAGAAAACAAATTGTTGTTCCTGCGAGCTCCCACAAAAAAAAATAGAGCCGTAGCACCTTGCAAAGGGTGTTCGTGCGCCGGGGCTCTGCTGCTCCAACGAGGGCTGCAGGAAAGCCCAGCTCCCACAGCACCCAAAGGCAGATGCGGTTACAGCATCCCACCCCCTGCGAGGAACACAGGGAGGACTGACGCTGCACATCCAGCTCCCTCAGACCCCGCCAGAGGGGACGCGTGTCCCTCTCACTGCTGGGCACAACAGCCCTTAAACCCAGCTCTTGGCAACGCGTTTGAAGAGGGTGAGAGGCAGCTCAGACCGACCGCGTCTCGCCCCTCACAGCGCCACAAGCTGGAAGCCGCCGTGGCCAGCGCTGAGCACCGCGGGGAAACGGCCGTCAAGGATGCGAAGCACAAACTGGCCGAGCTGGAGGCAGCCCTGCAGCGGACCAAGGCGGAGCTGACCCGGCAGCTGCGCGAGAACCAGGAGCTGATGGATGTCAAGCTGGCCCTGGGCATGGAGATCGTCACCTACAGGAAGCTGCTGGAGGGCGAGGAGAGCAGGTGGGTGACACGAGCGACTTTAGGTGCCGGTCCCCAAAGGCACAACAACCAGCCGGTGCTATCGCAGAGCTGCCGTGCTGTGAATCAACCGCACAGTCCCAACATGGACCAGTTCTTCCCATCCATCCCAATGGACCTCCACCAGTGCAAACCCACCCAAACGGCCAGAGACGAGCTGGAGAGGGTCAGGCTCACGTTTGAGGCTAAAGGGGTTTGCCTTTGGAGACAGATTGATGATGTGCAACCTTTTCCCCTTCCCTACAGGCTCTGTGCGGAAGAAGGCTTTGCCATCAACACCCGTAAGTGGGAACATTCACCTTCTGCCCAACTGGGGCACCTTCTGCCTTTTCCCCGGGGAATTTCCTGAGCTGAAGCTCAGCTTTGTTCTGCCTTTCACAGCTGCTCGCCATTCGCAGGGAGGTCTCGCCGACAGCCCAGAGCCCAGCTTTACAAGCACCCACACATCAGCCAAGAGAAGCCGGTGCCGGACCAGCAGCGCGGGGATCTGCGGTGGCGACGGCGTCGGCAGCAGGAGCACGAGGAGCTCCCACACGATGGTGGTGCCTGTGACCAAGTCAGCCAGGAGCAACGTGTAAAGAGCTGGAGATAAATGGCAAGGCTGGAAACCAAGCACCACCCGTCCCTTTCTGCCAACACACAGCAGCGGTCACTCCAGAGCCGGCGCACACCCAGCTCCCCCGGACCAAACGCCCGTTTTCCATTGCGTGAGGATGCAAAAGGCAAAGCTCAAGAGTTGTGCTGGTTCTGGCAGGGAATCTAGGAGCAAAAATCCCCGTCATGGCTCCCGTTACGCGGGTAGAACAAGACGCCTTTGGTGTAGCTCCCCGGTCTGTCCACTCCTACAGATTCAAGGATTAAAATGAAGTGGGAGGGGGGAACCTTCTGCCCAAGAGGGTTCTCGTTGGAGCTTTGTCTGGGACAGTTGTCTCAGCAGCTCCCACCCTGGATCAACCGCGTTTTATCAGTCGGCCGTCTGGATCACACACACACCCCTGGCACGAGCAGAACCCAGCAGAAATTGCCCAGCTGGCAGGTTCCCTATGCACCGCGTCGATTCACCAATTATTTCCCCCAAAGGTTAGACTCCAAGAGCTGTCGCTGTCTGAAGGCAGATTGCTCACGTACTTGCGTTCCCTGGTGTGAAACTGATCCTCAGCTTTCCTTTTTAAGAGCCTGGCTCATCCATTGCCATAAACGCCACCATAACAGAAGGGTTACGGGGCACTAGAGTCCACTGTCGGGTGGGAAAGGGGCTGATCCACCGACGTGCCTGGTCCTGAGACACAAAGCTCCTCTGACCTTGCTCAAGGCACCCAAACCCAGCCCTAAACACACGGGGCCAGCACCGATTGCCTTCCCAGCCATCCAGTCCCTAACACACTGACCCGCCAGTTAAACACATTAACCCTCTCAGAAGGAAAAGAGGAAGCAGTGATTTATTTCTAACGACCCTGTACTTTGCCAGTGGCTTTTATTCTCGTTTCAGTCTTGTATCTCCAATAAATCGACATAGCAACCCACCTACCTTCATTTGACAGCTTAATTTGGGGAAAAGAGGGTTAATCCTCATCTCTGCTCCAGCATCTCAAACACCAAAGCTTACAGGGGTCTGGCACCAGCCAAGCCCTCCACCCACTGGCAGCTCTTCCCTCCTAACCCAGGCACCCCGATGGTCATCCCCCCAGCACATCTGTTCTCCACGCACCCCGATGGTCGCCCATAACCCCCGGCACATCTGTTCTCCACACACCCCGATGGTCTCCCATAACCCCCAGCACATCTGTTCTCCATGCACCCCGATGGTCACCCATAACCCCCAGCACATCTGTTCTCCACACAGGGGAGCGGCTGTGCAGGGAGAGGCGTTACCGCCTGTCTCGAGAGCATCACTGGGTCAAAGGCACAGCTCTTCTCTTCCTCACACCCGTGGAGCAGGACCCATCCCACCCAACGCCGGGTGTTCACAACCCAGCTGGCTGCCAGCAAGGCACCAGAGGAGCATTTCCCCAGTTAGATGCCTTCACTCGGACAGGGAGGAGCCCCACATGATTTTTTTCCCCCCCAGGAAAAACAAACAAACAAAAACATTTCGAGGGCACTGACTAAGCAGAGATGCTCCAGCAATTTGCATAAAGCTAACTGAAACTTCTCATTGCCGCCATCGATTGCTAAATCCCCTTAAAACCAGCACCCGTCGCCTCCAGTCGCCTGGGAACTCCTCAAAGGCAGATACCAGGAGCTGCTGGATGGTTTAACACCCCCTCGTCCTTCCTTCCACCCTGGCACCAGACCAGGTCCCACCGCAGAGACCCCCCCCCAGGGCAGAGCAGAGCCAGCTCCCAGCTCCCAGCTCCCAGCTCCCAGCTCCCAGCTCCCAGCTCCCAGCTCCCAGCTCCCAGCTCCCAGCTCCCAGCTCCCAGCTCCCAGCTCCCAGCACCAGCTGAAACCCATCTCTGTTCTCTGGGGTGTTGCCCTTTATAACCTCATCAAGCCAATTAGGCTTCCCATCAAGCTAATTATGCTTCCCAGGATAGGAGTCATCCCCCCCTCATCTTGCTCCTCCCTGCCCAGTGGAGCTGGGGACTCAGCCCAGCCCGTACTGGTTTCGTGCTATTTAATTCCTTGTAAACACAAGATGAAAATCTCAGTCAGCCTCAGAGAAGGGTTCTGGCCGCAGCAGTTACTGAAAAACTGATGGAAACCGAAGCAAAATGTGGGTTTAACACTGGGGAACGGAAGCAAGCTCCCCAGCGCTTGCAGCCTTCTTCCCAGCATCCGAGTCCTCACCCCTCCTCTGCCTCGGTTTCCCTGTAAAGAACAGAATTTACCTCCACTGTAAAACCCTCTGACATCTGCCGACAGACCACGACGCCAACGACCTCCGTCCTGTTCTTACGACACTGTTTGGCCAACCCAGCATCCGGGGGTCGGAGCAAAGCCACCGTGTCCTGCAAGCAGCCCAGGAGGAAACCCCAGGGATGGTCCAGCAGGAGCAGAGCATCCAGCCAGGGCACGGCACTGGAGAGAGAACATCAGGACAGCTCACGAGGAGGGGAGAGACAGAGGCTGAGAACAAGCAGAGATGGAAGAAAGACTCAATGTATTGCTTAAACTGTTAGATAAAAACTTATAAACCACCTATAAACACTTAATTACAGCGCGTTCTACCCTGCAGAGACCGAGAGGTGGAAGCTGAAGGATGTGGAGCTGCTGGAGCGGGGCCAGAGGAGCCCCGGAGATGGGCCGAGGCTGGAGCAGCTCCCGTGCGAGGACAGGCTGAGAGAGTTGGGGGTGTGCAGCCTGGAGAAGAGAAGCTCCGGGGAGACCTTCCAGCACCTCCCAGTGCTGAAAGGGGGCTACAGGAGAGCTGGGGGGGCTCTGGGTCAGGGGGGGCAGGGACAGGACAAGGGGAACGGGGTGAAGCTGGAAGAGGGGAGG
>WKFP01013935.1:0-23647 GCA_011057875.1 Pterocles orientalis
GGCAGAACTTCTGCGTCCCGCTGCAGGAGCCAGCTCCTCTGCTGCTGCACCATGTATCTTTTACTACTATTAATTCCAAAAATTTTGGCCACTTGGGAGGGATCATCAGACCTGCCAGGGCTGGCAGCTGGGATTTTCTCCCTTAGCTGGCCTCAGCTGGTTGTTCCTGCCTTAGTTTCTTATGATTCTGAGCTGCCTTCATCATTTGGGACCATCCCTACCCGCTCTTCCTCCCATTGGACTGCACTCTCAGGGGTTTACCTAAAGGCCGCCCACTTCCGCAGCCCTCCAGCTGTTGGGGTCTTCCAGTCACGGGTTCCACCACGTCCCAGTAAGGCCAGGCTCAGTATCCACCCAGCCAGACTGAGGAGGAGGAGGAAGGTTCTATACCCAGGCTTCTGACGGTTGTCCAACAGCATCTGTTATTGAAAACACTTGAAATCTTCTCCTTCTCTCCTCTCTTTTCTCTCCTCTCCTTTTTTCTCTCCTTTCTTCTCCTCTCTTCCCTTCCCTCAACAATCCTTATTCAAGTGAGGTTCCTATACTTACCTATTTCAAACTTCATCTTTATTCATTGTGCTATATTCAAACGCTAACTCTTCTATATTATTCACTTTTATTTCATCACAATTCCTGCAACATTTTCCCCCTTTTGAAAACTTTGAAAAATCTTTTAAATACTTTCATCCCAGTACTAACATTTGCAACACCTCTGTGTTCTTTTTACCTACCATATGCTAGTGGGAACCCTTAAAATCAATTCATGTGCATCCTGTTGCCTGGTGAGTGCCTGAATCATCATTCGACTGAATGCAGACTCACTTACTTCCATCCCCTCTGGTCCCCTTTAAAAACGTTCTGAACTTTACTTTTACAAAATAAAAACCAGCCTGGAGCAGAAAACACCGGCTGTAACCCCATCCCCATCCCTCCCCCGACAGCCATCAGCCCCCCCTGGGGGGCATCGGGCTCCTCTTTGGTCCCCGGTTGCTCGCCCGGGCTTGTCCATCGCCATGGCCCGGGTGCGGGGGAACCCTTCCCGGCCGCCGCCCGCCCCCCAGCTGCGGCTGTTTAGTGCCGGTGCGAAAGCGGCTTTCCCCCACCCTCCCTTTCCCCTGTCCCCGAGCCGCGGGAAGGGCTGGCTGCCCCGAGCGCCAGGTTGTCCAGCCGCAGGTGGCGGTGGGCAGGGGGTGAAGCAGCCCCAGCGCTTTCCCCCCACTCCCGTCCCGGCTCCCGGGCTGTGTCCCGCCGCGGAGCCCCCCCGCCATGGCCCAGGTAAGCGCCACTCCCTGCGCGGGAACCGGAGCGGGGACCACACGCGACACCCGCGTACAGGGTGATACCCCCCGGGGGTGCCCTCGGGGCTCCCCTGGGGCCTCTCGTGGGCGCAGTTTCCGTATCTGGGGTGATACCCCCCGGGGGTGCCCTCGGGGCTCCCCTGGGGCCTCTCGTGGGCGCAGTTTCCGTATCTGGGGTGATTGGGAAACTTTCCTCGGGAAATAAGGAAAATATTCCTCTAGGAGAGGTGGGGTGAGTAAATGGTCCCCTCGTCTTTTGGGCAGAAAAAGCGTGGGCTGGTTGGTTGGTTGGTTTTTTTTCCCTGTGCTTTTCTCCTCCTTTTTAAAGGAAGAAAAAGGTGAAGAACAGAATAAAGAGATGAATGTTGATGTGGCAGCCAGAGGAGAGAACTATGTAAATATTTTTTTAGATGCAACTTTAGTTTTGTCTTGCAAATAGTTACATATATATATTTAAATGTATGTTCTTAAATGGATATGGCATGACCTAGAATTTTTAGTAATTTAATGTAGTATGGGAAATGCAGCGGACCTCTTAATCTTTTCCTTAGTAAGTGGGAAGAAATGATCGTAATAGTTGCAGGACATGGTAAGAATTGCAAACAGAGTGCACAGAAGGAGTTGCTTATTTCCTTATTTCCTTATCCAGTCTCCTTTAAGATTACTCAGTTTTGAAGGTCCTGTCCCTTTTGGAGATTGAGTGACATTTCACCTTCAGATATAATGGTAAAATGAAAGTAGAGAAACAAATGCAGTAAAATCAAATAGACAAAAAGCCTACAACTTCTAAAATAGCATTACAAGTATTTTCTCATAATCAGTGCTGCAACAATTCAAATGCTCCCTTGTTTTACTTGCTAGCTGTTTGCTTCCCCTCCCTCTGCAGCTAGAATCACTTCTCACTGATGCTTTTAAGGGGAAGGGATTTCAGAAAATAAGTGAACTGCTTGAAGAGAAAGAAATAGAACCCTCCCAGAAATACAGCGAATCTCTCTTCAGCCAGCTGGACAAAGCACTGAGGAAGGCGAGTACCATAAATAATCTCAATGCCCAGCCCTGTGCGTGTCAAACTAACGAAACACGACTGTCTGTGTTTCTGTAGGAGCTGGACAAGAACGAATTCCAGAATGTTTCACTGCTGCTGAAGTGTATTCAGCTCTTCTTGAAAAGTGACCTTCAAGAAGAAACGAGTTTGTTTATCGAACAAGGACTGGTAGAAAAGATGAGTATAATAGTGTATACAAATTACTGATTTAAGGTTGCTTGCATCCAGAAAAGAACTCCAAGGAAGTGGGAACTAGAGGATGGCTTGTTGGCTGTGCAGAAACAAAACATTTTTGTAATATATTGTATGAGTTGAGTGGAAAAAAATGTTTATTTTGATTGTATTGCTTTCAGTACAGAAGCTAACATCATGGCTTCACTTATCACCTGACTTAATGGGTCTGGGAGGTTTTTAAAGCTGACAACAGAAGGAGAGGATGAGTCCCATCTGTGCAATAATATAGAGTTTCTAAATATGTTTAAAGAGCTCCAGCAAAATATAATTTTAGTGATAGAATTGATGCACAGTTTGTGCTTTTATAATTTTAAAAGCTGACATACTTTTTATGAAGGTCCCTTTATAGATACATAGTAAGCCAGATGCATTTGATCTGCAACTTTTTATCTTCTAAGGGCACTAAACTCATTTCAGCTGGTAATACTTGTAGTAGCAGAAATGCACTTGTGTGGAAGAGGGGTGATGCCTGGATCTTATGTAGCTAGGAGGGACCAGTTAACAGGTGCTCTCCATTAGCAGGGTTGTGCCAAGGAGTCCTCAGTCCAAAACATTGTCATGTTGCTTTGTAATTATGCTTTTCTGGGATACAGTTGCTCAAAATTCCTGTACAGAGAGATTATTAATAAAGTCTCACCTGTTTGAGCTCCGTACCTCCAGAGAAGCATAGATCTGTGGTTGTAGTAGCCATAGGTGTGTGATGCTATGCAATATGGTTAATAACATAAATTCTTAAAATAATTACTTTACAAAAGCTTGATGATTTTTTAAAAATATCATTTCACTGTGAATGGACATCCTTTAGAAATTTCCACGGGAGTTACGATGCCACTGACACTGTGTGTTGTGTGAAGGAGATTCTGGGCCCAAAGACTGAGTGCCCGGAGATGAGAAAGGAGGGCTGGGGGGCATAAGTCCTGCTGAGTGGGTGCAAGATGGCACTTTTCTTGTCCCCCAGCAAAATCTGAGCACCTTAATGCTGTGTAGTTTTCAACAAGGTACATGACTCTGAAGTTCAAGGACTGGAAAAACTTTCTGTGTGCATAAGGCTTGCTGCAGGTGTGTCTCGTTGAAGGATTGTTAACTCTTCTTCCCAGCTTTTAACTGATTCTTTTAACTTTTACCTGGTAGCTTGGTTTGAAAGAGCAAGAGCATTTGTGATCCTCATCGACCCAAACGAGAATAAATTTTTGATGTTACTTCCTGAAGACTTCTTTGACTCTGCGTTGGTACGTATGTGCAGTAAGTGGTCAGAGGGGTTGCCTTTATTGGTTGAGAAAGCCATTAGGCTGAGGTTTCGTGCACCTGGGAGAAGCTGCTGTGGGGCTGCAGTGCTTTCTGGTTTTCTAACATGAAGCCAAGTGTTTGCTTTTGTAGGAAAATTTGCAAGAAGTTCTGATGCCTTTTGTAAACAAAAGCTTTTGTGCTGAAGCTCTTGCTGAAAAACAAAAGTCACTGCCACCCCTGAGTTGCACCTTCTGTGCAAATGTTTTTGCCAAGGTGGTCCTGGCAATTTTTTCCTACAGTGTTTGAAACAGCTGATTTACTTTTAACTGAAAGCAGCTCAGATTATTCTTTATCATTTAGTTTTCCATTTTAAATATTCAAAATTTAAAGGTATTGGAGGCTTAGTCATGAAAATTTTCAGTAGGAAGAATGCTTTTAGCTCCTTTTCCAAGCTGTCACTTTGTGCATCAGAATTTATTTGAATACTTATGGCTTTCTTTAGGGGACTTAAAGATTTTTAGGCAAAATCAAGTTTCCTTCTTTCTCTACTAACCACACTGAAATTTTGTTAAATGCTCTATAAGTTATTTATTTGTTAAAATTTGATTTCTTTGTCTTCCTGACCCATTTCTTCCCTATGCTTTCACTGTGGAGGATGAAGTGTGGTTTTATTTGTTGTGCTTTTTTGATTTTTTTTTCCTTGTTTTTGTTTTGTTTTAATTTTCCTCAAGGGACATTAACACTTTTCAGATACCGTATGTTAGCTAGTACTCTAGTGTGAAAAATAAAATGTGTTTTTACCTAGGCCCATATGTGTCATAAAAGTGACCAAGTGACGCCCCAATGTGGGTTTTTCATGGAGTCTGAGGGCGCTGTGCTGCTGTCATCCCCGCGGGGAGCGGGTGCTTTGCTCCCTTTACCCTTCCTGCAGAATGCCAACCTGTGCGTTCGGCGTGACCATCTGTGACATACCTGTATCAGGTGGCACTGCTTTTTCTGATGTGGGTACAGTAATCTTTTGTGCTGTTCTAGCCCCTGAAAGGTGTGACAGCGGGGGCACAAGCACCTCTGCATTTTGACTGCCGGTGTTGGTAGGTTGTGGTGTGTTAACACAAGCTTCCTTTACTTTTCCATCAGGTGATTTGCAAGTGCAGTAATGAAGGTCAGTATTTTTGTTCCTTCCATTCCTTGATATTCTGAATCTTGGTCTCAGGAGCACATTTCTTAATTCTGCTTGAACTCTATCCCCTTTCTCTTCTCCCTTTGACTCCTTACTGCCGCCGCCTCCTCCTCTCTGCAGTATTTTCTTTAAATCCTCCAGCTAATTTCCCTCCATTTAACGTTCACTAACACTTAGAGTACAAAACCTTTCACTGTTTGCTTGTTTAGAATATGCAGAAAAAAGATCTAGCCTGTGGCGTCTTGTTTAAATGGTCAGCATCAAGTATTTTCCGTAGTCAGAGTACATGGTGCTTGCGACAGGACTTCAGGCTGGACAGTCTGCTCTGGCCTGTGTGTTCTCAGAGACTTTGGATGTTATTCCCTTGCTGGAGGCAACCACCTCTGCAGAATAACATGGTAGCTCCTTCAGCCATCCTAACTGGGCAAGAGTCGTGTCGGTCTGTCTCTTGTTCTCTTCAGCAGCAAGATCTGTGGCTGCAGCTGCTTTTTAGGGCAGGGAGCAGGTGCCCAGACACCCAGGCTCACGAGCTGTGTGAAAACTAAACATTCCATTGCGTGCAGGAAAACGTGAGCTTGTTCGTCCTTGTAGCTTGTTCTAGTGGGAGCAGAGAGGGCATGAGGTGGTCCTGGTTAATACTCCAGTGGTTCACTCTGTTGAGTCTGTCAAAATCTGTATATTATGGATTTATCTTTTGTGGTTAGTAAGTAGCTTCAGCTTTTTTCAACCTATTTAAATAGTTACTCAGGTCAACAGTTAAAGTATCTGGAACTTTTTTTACAGAGAAAGCTGCAAGTTCCCTTTTCTATCGAGGTTTAGATGGTTGCAAGCTTTATTTAAAACTGAATACCCAACTGGGATATTTTTACTACTTCAGCACCACAAACTGGAGTTGCTTCAACCATCTCTTATACAGAGTCCAGCTTGTTTCCAGCTGTAACCTTTCAAATTATTTTTCCAGGGCAGAAAGAGATGGTGAATTTATTTTTACCTGAACTTGGGCATCTAGTGACAGAAGCAAGTATTTGGTGTGATCTGCCGCAGGAGGTAAGTCTCCTACTAGGAGAAGAAAATACAGATATTGAGAGCAGCCCTGAGGAGAAGGACTTGGGGGTGCCGGGTGATGAGAAGTTGAACATGAGCTGGCAATGTGCACTGGCAGTCCAGAAACCCCCCGTGTCCTGGGGGCACCCCCAGCAGCATGAGCAGCAGGGCGAGGGAGGGGATTGTCCCCCTCTGCCCCGCTCTGGTGAGACCCCCCCTGGGGTGCTGCACCCAGCTCTGGGGTCCTCAGCACAGGACAGACACGGAGCTGCTGGAGCGGGGCCAGAGGAGCCCCGGAGATGGGCAGAGGCTGGAGCAGCTCCCGTGCGAGGACAGGCTGAGAGAGTTGGGGGTGTGCAGCCTGGAGAAAAGAAGGGTCCGGGGAGACCTTCCAGCACCTTTCAGTGCTGAAAGGGGGCTACAGGAGAGCTGGGGGGGCTCTGGGTCAGGGGGTGCAGGGATAGGACAAGGGGTAACAGGTATAAGCTGAAAGGGGGAGATTTAGACTAGACATTAGGAAGAAATGTTTTCCTGTGCGGGGGGTGAGGCAGTGGCCCAGGGTGCCCAGAGAAGCTGTGGATGCCCCATCCCTGGAGGTGTTCAAGGCCAGGCTGGATGAGGCTTTGGGCAACCTGGGCTAGTGGGAGGTGTCCCTGCCCATGGCAGGGGGTGGCACTGGATGGGCTTTAAGGTCCTTTCCAACCCAGACTATTCCATGATTCTATGATTCTATATTTGCTCAGACAAGTGTGTATAATTAGATTAAAAAATGTGAAAAATGTTACTGAGTTCTTTCCCTTCCTGTTCTGCCCCTTCCTCTGTGGGGAGAAAGGCTTTGAGGACCCTCAACTCTATACTTGTCAGTGTCCCACGGGAGGAGAGAAAGAAATTCCCTCTGTCTGAAGAGATGTGCTTGCTTACATAAGTGATTTTTCCCTCCAGTTCTTGTCAGGGAAGATGGTGTTTAGCTGCAGGAGCTAAAGTTATTTCCACTTTAACTTGTTGCATTATGTTGTTTCAGGAAAGACCTTGCAAAAACCATACTGGAAGTTGGTGGTAAGGTGTATTTAGTCGTTTATTCTTACGAAGCTGGGGTTCTCTATCTTTATTTCATCTGCTTATTTATTACAGATTAATTGTAATTTAAACTATTTCTTTGTCACAAGTTGATTTTTGGTGAGGAAAATCAGATGATACTTTAAGAAAACGTTGATCAAAAATTGCTAGATGCAACAATGCATTAGTTGTGGTTGGTAATTTGCATTAGCTGATATATGTGAAAAGGTAATTAGATCAGCTTTGTGTACATGTTTGCAAAGTATGCTGGCTGTTAGTCTTTAAAAAATAAATCTTAACTACCTTGGCAAAATGTGGACAAACCTCCATATTTAAGCTAATAAGGTTTATAGCCTCTTGAGTGAAATCTTTTCTGTTTTCTCCTAGCAATAATGATTTCTAGGGCATTACTGTGGTATGTGAAATGTAACTTAATCGTAGTGAGTTAGTGGTGAGGCTTTGTTAGGATCCCCGAGAACACCTGCCAGCACACGCGTGGTGGTTAGCGGTGCTCTGCACCTCGACCTCACTGAGCAGGGGGAGCTCAGGATGCCTGGAGGACATGCTTGGCTGTTACCCTGCACTGTTTTCCTACATGAAACTGAAGCTAGCTGATGAATACAACTGTACAGGGCGTTAGTGCAAGGGCTGCAATGCTATAACCCTCTGTTATGCTGGGGGTATATTTATCCTGTGCTTATTTTACCGTGTAGATTACGATCTTCAGGTTGCCCTTTCAGAAGCACTTTGTAGGTTAATGACAAAAATGGAGGGATGACCTTGTTCACCACTGGTTTGAAGATAACTATCTTGCTGACTCTTTCAAAGAGATCAAGGATAGAGAATTTGAGACGGTGAGGGTCCTTATTTTGAAAACAACGTACCTGACAAGTCTGTATAGGAGCTAATTTTGGTTGAGTTCACTCAAGATGTCCTTGCAAGAAGTTCCTGCTTCTTATAAAAAATCAGTAGGAGCTACTTATTTTCTGAATACACGAAGTTATTTAGCTAGTGGTGGATGGTGGTTGTTTTTTTTTCTTTAAATCTGACAAATATAAATCAGCATATCATTGAAATAGCTCTTATTTCGAACTTGTTTTACTTCTAAAGCATAAATAAGCTAATGGGTGTGGTTTATGTTTAGAGGCTTGCTGGTCATAAGTTGGGTTGAACCAATTGTAGCAACTTGAGTGCTTCTTGCTCAGTGGCCTTTGGCGTCACACTGACCAGTTAAAAGCCACACAGCCCAATAGAACAACTCTTTGCAAAGGAAATATAGCCTGCTTTTTAATAAGATGTAATTTGTCTTTGAAGGACTGCAGAAAATTTCTTAACCAGCTAAATGAAAGGCTTGGGCATGAAAGAAGGTGAGCTGTGAACCAACAGACTGAACCGGCACCATCAGTACTGCAGAGGGGAAAAACTAGGATTGTAAACTGACTTGGGCTATATTCTTAAAAAAAAAGGGATTTGTATCACATGTGAATAATTGAGAAGTCCTTAAGAAATAATTTCTTCATTTTAATGGTGGTTTTTTGAAGGTAAAATCAATGAAGACCGTGTATCACTACTAAAATACTCTCTAAGCTTCTCCAAGCTTAATTTAATTCTAGGAGTTTATTGATTCTTTGTTTAACAGTAACTTTAGTAACCAATCTTAATGATTTTATCTTTCACAAAGTCGGACTCTGATGTTGAATATGTCATGCGAAGTCTGGTTTTCTTTCAGAGTCTATTCGCTTCCTTGCATATATGCTTTTGCCGACATGAACGAGGTAATAGTCCTTAACGCTGTGACGCTTTCCCTACAGTGCTACTTTTGTTAAAATGTTACTCTGTGGGGTGTACGGGGTTTTTTCCGTTTCTTTTTTTGTTTGGTTGGTTGGTTGTTTTTTTGTTTTTTTTTCATTGAAGAGCTTACATTTCTGGAGTGTGGAGTGTAACCTTCTGTTCCAGTTGGAAAGTGTTCTTGTTTGTCACTTAGCTCCCAGCTTGCTGCTGCTGACTTGGCTTTTGTATCGGCCAAATAATAGAGGCAGTGCTTCTCTTCATGGTGATGACAGAGAAGAGATATCTAAAAAGAAAGAGGAGGACGGGACAACTCTGATCCCTTTGGCAGAGCTGCTCCCAGACTGCTGGAAAACTAGATTAGACTGATGCCCATGTATGAGAGGTCACAGTCACAGCTATAGGTCCTGCTTTACTGGTCTTTAAGTAAACGTAATTGTGGCACTGTTCCTGACAGTTGTATCGAGTCAAAATCAAGTTGGGGGAAGCCGGTTCCACTGCTTCTGCTTATTGCAAGTGCTCAGAAATGCATAAAACCTTCACAGATTCCTTCCCACCACAAACGTGCAAGTGTTTGCATGTTGCGTTTCCCTGGGCTGGTGTAGAGGGATGTCTGGCCTTGTGGGTATGGTCGGGTGAGCAGTAGGCTGGCAACTCGCAGGTTGATCGCACTTCTTATTTCTGTGAGTTACACGTGTGTTTACATGCATATGTGGGGTAACGTTCCCAATTTTTTCTTGTTAAAGAAAACTGAAAATATTACAGCAGTTGTGGGGTTTTTTTCTGGGAATGGCAGTGCTGCTGTTGTGTTTCCCCAGGTGAAAAGCTGGAAGAGTTCTGGATTGACTTCAACGCCGGCAGCCAGTGTGACTTTCTACCTGGACAATAATGAGGTAACAGCAAAGCTTGGGTGGCCTTGGGCTAGCTGTCCAACGCAGTAGGTGCTCGCTCAGCCCTTCTGATGTGGTGGCTTTGGTTTTCAAAGGGTGCTCTTTGGGACTCCGTGAGGCTATCGAAAGAAGCAATCAGCAGTTACAGCCTGAAGGGTAAGGTTTTCCAACTAGCATCATCCTCTTTTTGGCTGTGGGTCCACATGACACAGGAGCCAACCTAACATCTCACCATCACCAAAGAGTGTTCCCATGTCTTCCCCTCTCCCTATTGTGCCCTTGGATGGTCACCTTGCACCAGCTCTGCTCGTTGGACTCTCTGTGGGCCGGTTTAGCACAATAATCTACCCTCCCTACCCAAGCAGGGTGTGTTCAGGGGTCAGTTTATAGGTGTGCTAGGGAATAGCATAATCGTCTAGATACAATGAGAAAGAAATGAGTGAAGAGAGTATCTGGAAATGCATGGGTAGGATGTAAAAGAGGCTGTTAGAATAAGTGTTTGAGGTTTTTTAATGGTTTTGGGGTGACAGGCTGAATGTCTTGCTCTAAACCAGATTTAACTGTTTGGTTTTTTACATAGAGAATGATGGAGAAAAGATCGTTAAAATTTATATGAAGATTCCTGCTACTGTTAACAAAATAGAAGCAACAAAAATCAAAATATCTTTCAGGGCTAAGCTTGAAATCTTAACTGTACTTAGAAAAGTCCTGGGAGATGAAAAAATGATGGTAAGTTCTTATTAATTTTTTTTCTTTTCTAAACTATAATTTACTTGGTATACACTGGGCACAAACATCCCTTTTTTTTGTGGTGTGTTTTTCTTTTGTTTTCCATATCTGTTTATTCTAAATGTTTTTCCCTTGAGACTTTGTGACTCTCTGTATAGATATTCTTTGCTTTGACCTGAAATAAAGATTAGAGGCTTTTGGGAAAGAAGTTTCAAGGGACTCAAACTGGTGGTTTAGAAGCTGGCACGCTAAACTGGTTTGCTGATCGATTCAATCAGTGTGCTATAATTACTTTAGCTGAGTTTTTGAAGAAGGAAAGGAAGCCTATGACATTGAATTGCATAACTTGAAGGATAAACATGCTCATCCTGTGCAATGCTTTGAGTTAATATTTTGACATGAGAACTTGGATAAAAGGGATGCTGCAAGACAGAAATCTTAGATTGACTTTGTAGATAGTACTTCTAGAATAACAGCCGAGCACTCTTAAAACCTCAAGTTTTTTATAAGCTAATGTCAAAATATGGCACATGTGTGATTTTTTTTTTTTTTTTCCAAATATTAACATGGTTAATTTTTTGTACTTGTGATTCATCCACAGACTATGGGATTTACAGAAAACCTTACATGACAGTTAGTAGCCACAGTACAGTGGCTGAGACTTTGTCAAATGGCCAACTCAGCTAGTGTCCAATGATTTGCCAGTTATTTGTTGATGGTGATTCATAATTATTGGTTTTATTATTAACCAACTGACTTTACTAGATAGAGGTTCTACTTTTAAGGTCACTTTCACATGAGAATAATTCACATCAGCAGGTAAATGTGGCTGAAGAGGAGTCTGTCCATGCTGGGAAGCAAGTCAGGCAGAATGAAGCAGGTGCTTTTTTAATTATTATTTTATTACACTCAAATTTTTCCATTTTAAAATGAGTACCTTCACTTGCAGTCCACAGCTCACAATTAACCACATAAGAAAAAAACCAAAAAGCGACCCTCAGCCTCAGTCTTCTGCTGTTTGTATCTCATGAGCTTGGTAACTGGTGTTTGTGGCAGATGCAGAGTTCCTCCAGCCCAGAGAGCAAGGATGGTGCGCCACGGCCATGTGCTGCTGGGTTTGCATGGGCACGGGAACCCCTCGCGGGGGCTGGATCCGTGCACTGGCAGGTAGCCTGGCAAGGCACATCTCGGCTGCTGGCAGACCTCTGGCGTGCAAGGAGTGTGCAGCAGTGTTTCTCCACCTGCAGGTGCAGCGGGAGGCACCCATCTATCCTCCCTTGCCTGCCCTGCGCAGGGGTCCTGGTTTAGCTGTGCTGTGCAGGTGCCTGTGGGACACTCGCTCCAGGAGGGGACAGTGGCATCTGCGTGCCCATGGAAGCACAGGTCCTCTGATGCACAGGTCTTTCTTCCTCCTCACCAGCCTTCAGCCAGTGCTTTGTATTTCTCTGAATTGGGCACATTGAATTTTCTGTGATCAAATGATGCAATTTCCTGTGCTGCCAGTGAACATCTCCTGCAGGAGATCTCCTTCCAGGATAGTTTGAGCTTAATTTTGTTGGAAATATGATAGCTGTAGAGGGAACACAGAGCCTGAAGTACAGGTGTGGGGCTTGGGTGCCTGGCCCGTAAGAAGGTCCAAGCCCAGTAATGGTCCAAGGGGAAGAGAAAGTAGCTCCTTCCCTTCCCTCTGTCTGCCTCAAAAGTTCTCCTGTAAATCCCTACCAGGGTTGTGACCCACACTTTGAGGAAAAGGTGATTTCAGCATAAGAGGAAGAAACGCGTGATCAAAATTGGTCTTAAACAGGAAATATTTTCTCTGCTCCATTTTAGTATCAAATTATTTGGGAGGTGGCTTTTTTCTGTATCGTGATTTATTTTTTTTTTTTTTATTCCCCCCCCCTCCCTATTTGGAGGTTGGATTGTGTCCTTGCTGCAAAACTGGCTCTATTTCAGTTTTTAAAGTGATTATGTTTTGTGTAGAGTATTCCTTGGTGTCATTTGCAGAACAGGTATGTCCACATCTTCTAAGATGACGAACTTGCAGCTCTTCCGCTACTACTACCACCCACTGTCTTGAAAATGAATCACAAGTTTGAAGCACCCTTAAGTTGGGTAGCACTCTTTCTGTGCTCATGTTAAAAGCAAATTTTCACTCTTCCGTTAGTTACTGTGCATTTTGGATTTCTCCAGGTGAATATTCAAAAAGAGCTGCTTCAGCTCTAGATCTATGAGATAGTAACTTCAGTAGTTTTCCAGAGCTAAGAGTCAAGGTAGCAATGAGATGATAAACATATATCTACTCATATATATATATCTTTTATAGATAAACTTATATCTGCTCACAGAGCGTGAGGGGTTTAGAAGGGGTAGGGTCAAGGTGCTGTTTATTTTGTATTGCAATTCCACACGATGTAAGTTGGATATGTTTGATGGGTTTGTTCTATTAAATATGATCTTGATGGTTGTGCCTAAGAAGTTGTACTGTTGTGCTTTTATGCACGTGTAAGAATGGAAAAGGGGGTGTGTGCAGGTATCGCAACAACATTCTCACCCTGATTGCTTTTCTGCAGTGGCCTCAGTCTCTTCTAATCCACAGAGGAGGAAAGATCCTTCAAACTCAGAAAACACAGAGACTCTCAGACAACTCGACCACTCAGCACAGCCAGCAGTTCATGAGCACCGCAGCAGTAAGTGTTCAGTGTATGTCCTTGCACACCTTTTCCGCCTCTTCCAGGCTGTGTTTTTTATAGGTGTGGTTAAAACCTTCTTTCAAAGAAAACTAGTTTGTACCCAGATCCAACAATATTTTCAAACTCCATCTTATATTGGTGGGAAGTCAGCCCAAACAGTTCCCTCCAGAGCTGCGATTTTGGCAAAACTGCTTTAAAAACAGAGAAAAAATTTTACTCCCTCTTATATGGGGATGGTGGGATGCTCTTAGTGAGAAGCTCGTGGTATCGCTTATATGCAATGTGAAATGTTTTTATGTGTGATGAACCTGTCATCCAGCTGTTGCCACAGGCTGGCACTGAAAATCTCAGTTCCTAAAATAACTCCACTTCTTTACTGGTCATATGCGTGCTCTGTTCATGGTTTCGTGTCTTTGAGCAGAAAGCGGTTAATTCTGGTGTCGCCATTATGACAGTGAGCCAGCAGACTGATGTGGAAGATGCTAACCAAGGTCCAGGTCAGGCATGGCTCCCTTCAGTTCCCCGAGGCTGGCGCACTTAAGTGTCACCCAGGTGACACAGCGAAGGCTTTGCTTTTGTGGCCCTTACAACAAAAGCAGATAAAGCATTTTATAGTACCTCGAGAGGGTGAAGCTCTAGTTCCTTCCCTCCTTCAGCAAAAAAAGTCCAAACTTCCATCTCCAAAGATGAAGGTGAAGCCTCGGTGAGTGTCTTGCAGACAAAAAGTTGCAAGGTGGGTTTTTTCTGGTTTCTTGTTTGTTTGTTTTTCCTCCCTTTCCAACTCCCTTGGGGTTTTAATGTATGTGATTTTTGAGGTTTAATCCATCAATTACTACATGGAAAAAAAGATTCTGCTTTGCTGCTTTGGAGCTGCAGAATGGTGATGTTTGGTTACTAGCTTGGCTGTTACTTTGGTGTAATTTTTCTTTCTCATCATTGATTTAATCCAAATACAAGAGGAGCATACAGCTGTGTTACAGAGAGTTTAACTTCAGCTGTATAACCAGAGCTCACCAGATGTGTAGCTGTTCATAATGAGGACCCTGACTTTTGTGAAAGATCATACGAATTGGAGTTCACCTTGGTATTAGTAATACCATTTTTCCAGAGATTTGCAGGACCGCATTTCTTACAATTAATGAGTTGGACTTCTGTAGAGCTGCTGAGTAGCTTTCTTCCCTATGCATCTTTTAAACCCCTCTTTGATGCTAATTGGTGTAAGATTTTTCCTCTCTTAGTACTTCACAGACCGACTCTTTGGGTTTTAATGAGCAGCCCCTCAGCACTGCGTTCCCCTCACATGTTCTCTTGTTCCCAGTGAGAAGCCCCTAGAAGAAGAACCAGTGGAAATGTCAACCCCAAAGGTACGTCTCCCTTGGGACACACCTGAGTGAAGAGACACGGAGCAGGAAAGAGATGATCTGGTGGACACACAGAAGCTAGCTAGGATGGGTTGACCCACTTCTGCCCTTGAGCAATGTCCTGAGCCCGTGTAGTGTCACACCGGATGTAATGTGCCATTTAGCACCAGGAGTGATCTGCAGGGGCAACTGTCAGCCTCATTCAAATAATTCAAGCTCAGCCGAGTTTCTTCAGTATATATACCCCCTGGCAGTGGCGTGCTGTGCTTGTGTCCAGGAGCACGGTGTGGGGGCAACCAGCCCTGCATGGGACAGACTCACAAGTTGCAAGACTGTGTGTGGTCTTTTTGCCTCCTGAAGGGAGGTGAGTCTTGGAAGCCTACAGACGTGTTTATTCAGTTTTGTACCTGAGCACTAATGGTCCTCCCATGCTAGATCTCTCTCTGTACTCTTGCCATAGGAGCTTGCAACCTGAGTAAATGAACAAGTGATTGGGAGCCATCTGTAGTTGTGTTTCTTTAAGCAACTTGAGCACTTGGAAATTTCTATTGATGTGTCCAGGTATTAAAAAAAAATAAAAAAGAAATCTGTGTGCTACACAAGAGAGATTAAATTCCCAAAGTAATAATTTTAATTTGGAGTGAGTACTTAGTTTATATAAGAAATCCCACTTCAGACTTGTTCTCGGATTTGCATTTGTAGGTACTAAGTTTAGAACTCTTGTTGCAAGTTATTTTTTAATTGACAGTTCAAAGGTTTTGTAACACTTGCCCACTGCACAATGAATTAGAAAATTAGTTCCTTCTGTATCCTCACCCTCTCAGCTCCTCAGTTTCAGCTCCAGGAATCTCCTAATTTCTGTTAGGAAAGAACTGCAGGAAGCAGGTGGAAGGCTGTTGTGATAGGAGGAACGATGTTTCCTGGCACTCCTTTTCTCTATTTTTAGCAGGCTCTAGGATAAGAACATGACTTTGCTTATCATGGTTTCAGATCCTGCAAATCTTTTATTTTTAGAAGGATGTTACCCGGGAAAAGAGAAACAGAAAAACAAGTTTGACTGAGCAGAGGGCTGAAGGCAGGTGTGACACTCAAGCCCTGTGCCCGTGTAGGGACTGGGGTACCAGCTGATTTTCAACCATTTCTAGCACTAGTGGGGAGAGGGAGTGCCCACAGGGTGAGCTGTTGGAACAGAGCAGACAGCAAAACAAGCAGGAGACCGTCAAGAGTTGTAACTTGTCTCCTGGGAACTTCTGGGTCCCCAAAGCAATAAAGACTTCGGAAGCTAGCTCTAGTCTGCCAAAATTGCCCTCACCTCTGTGATACTCTGTCACATTGGTTTTTCCATTTTTCCTCACCCAGCCAGTGAGATAAGAGTGGCAGCTTCTTTTACAAGTACCTAAGCTTTTTCGGATATTGTCCCAGGTCTTTGGCATCTTGTGTCCTAGATTTTCAGGACAGGCTCTTTCTCAGTCTGTCCCCTTCCTTCACCCCTGTACCTCCGTCTGCCTCTGTTCAAAGCTAGCGGTGCTGCAGGCAGAAGCACTCGAGTGTTTTAGGACCACATGCAGCCTGCAGCACTGGAAGTTTGTCGTGCTGCACGCTCCTCTTGCACTCTTTGCCAAGTGTTGTGTGCAAGTCAATGTCTGCTGCTGGGCAGCAGAGCAAATGAACTGTACGTGAGGATCCCTGCTGCAGTTCTGGCTGTTCCAGGGCTTCCTTGGGTGTCCTACTTCAGTCTACTGGATCGTAGCTTAAAAAAAATCAAACATTTAGATTTATTTTGATTGCTGGTAGCTAAGAATTGGAAAAAAATGATGCAGAACTTCATCCTTACTACAGGTTCTGGGTTTTAAGATCAAATAACTGGACACAGCAAATGCTGTCTGTAAAACGGGAGCAGCAGTGTAGGAGTAAAGGTCTTAGTTCTGTCATTCTGCTCCCTCTAGTGCTTCACCTGAAATGAGAATTTCTTTCCTTCAGGAAGCTCTAACGAGGAAAGCTCACTTCTTTAGTCTTCCTGTTCTTTCTCTAGTAAGAAGGGGAGTGTGTACTGTATGTTGAGCAATCAATGTAGGATTATTTTTTTTAAAACAGCTATGATTTGGAGAAAGAGATAAAGGTACAGTTAATTTTTAATGTTGAAAGACATGAAAACAAAATCCAGATGCATACAGAGAAGTGATTAGAGAACAAACGTTAAATCTTAGAATTTTCAAAAGGGAATTGAATAGAAATTTTTTCTTTTAAATGCTTCTGAAATTATTTTTTAAATTCATTATTTCTTCCTACCACCTACTATTATTGGTAATGTGGGAACAAAATGTCCACTACATAACCAGGGACAGACTACTTCTTTGTATCTTCTGAACAAATCTCTTAAAATTAAAAACTCAGAATTGAAAGAAAGTATGGGAATCGAGACAGACAATAATAGAGACTAAGTAGGAAAGGAACTAGTGTTCTTTATTAAAAGCTGAGAAAACAGCATTTTTAGCAGATAAAGTATTTGAGTGTTTGCTGTATAACAGTTCATGGGCGGGCGGTGGAAAGTGGAAACAAACCATGTTATTCCCTCCTGTGTTCTTAGTGAAGTTCTGGAGGGTGACTCTTCACGATTGTGTGCCACTGCCACATAAATGTTGTCTTGCAGGAAGGAAATTTATGACTATGAAAACTCAGACTCTGCCGGTCATGAAAAGGTAAAGTTGAGACAGGAGCTGTTAGGAGATGTGCCACGGTCCCAGCTCAGCAGCTGGCTGAGCAGCGACTTGAAGCAGGGGAGATCTCTTACTGCAGAAATGCAGCAAGGATGGATGTGCTCTTTACAGCAAAACTGACAGCTGGGAATCTGGAGTTCCTTTATTTCTCTGTGGTGCTATGCATGGAAATATTTTTTTGGGGGTGGGGAGCGTGCTCATCACTTGAATCTTTGTGGTGGGAGCGGGTGCTCTATGATAAACCCAGCTGCAATAGTAATTGGGGGTCTCGCTTGGGTGAGGCAGTGGGATGTCTTTGCAATTGGAGCCCAACCTCTATCTGCGTTTTACTGAATATTGGAAGTAGATTGGTGAGCATCATTTGCTTCGTGCTCCTAGGCTTAAACCAGAAAAGACTGAAACACAATTTGAGCCATACTTGGCACATTGGGAAGCCCTGGTTAAAGCCAGTCATTGCAAAAACCTTTGTTGGAAATTCAGCTTGACTTATATTTGTAGATTATTAGAAAAATTGCATAAAAATAAGACACTCTGCCTGCTTGAAACTTTGACCAGGGCAGGTTTTCCCAGGAAGCTGAAAACTTGCTCCTGATGGCTTCTGTCAAGGTGGCTGTGCTGCACAAACCCTTTGGCTTTCAGCCTCTTCCCTGGTGCGGGTGCTGTCACTTCTGCCTGGTAATCCAGGGGCGATGGGTACTGGATGAGATGCTCCGAATTTCTGTTATAAACTGCCACTGGGTGTCAGCATAAAATCCTGCTTCGTGGTGCCCTGCCCCAAGTCCCAGCAGCCCTGTGCAGAGGCTGTTCAGGTGCAGTGCCCCCGTGCTCACAGCATCTTCCTTGGAGGGGTGTTATTGCTTAAAATGATATTGCTTATGACTTTATCGCTTAAAAGGAGTGTTATTCATAAAGCAAAGAAAAGAGAAAGTGCCGCTGGTAGGGACTCAGATGCAGACCAATTTGATCAAGCTGTAGCCGTTTATTATGCCTTAATTGCACGCTTTTGTACAGAATTCACACAGATTTGGCAATCACTGATTGGATACAATGATTTAAAAATCTTAAAGACAGAGTTACTATTGGCTAACTAGGGTCCTGGGAATGGGACCCTTAACATTACCTAATCCTGTTGATTGTTTACCTTCAATTTCTCCTTTTCTCAGTCACATCCTGAACAATTGTTTTCTTTCTCATCCCCTGCAGGTGTTATCTTCTCCTGCAGCAGACATCAACTACAAGATGTTCTTTTTCTAAAATGGTTCTAATAAACATAAGTATTTTTCTTCTAATAAAGTTCTGACAAACATAAGTATTTTTCTTCTAAGAAAGATTTCCCACAAGAAAGTAGTTCAATTCAAGATAACAAATGTTTGTCTGTTGTAATTTAGGACAGTTTCAACCAACAAATCCTGCTCTATAAAAATGTTGAATTTCCTTGCTGGGCTTGTAATCAATTTCTTCAAAGTTCTGATATACTTTAATTTTTCAGATTCTTTTAAGGGGTAATTGGACTTTAGGACAAATACCTGCTTCTCTTTTAGGTGGATGAAGCAAAAGGAAGGATTCTTGGCCAGAAAGATTCTTCACAAAGTCAGAGGTACAGGATTATACATGCACCATTTACAAATCTTTTGCTCTGTGAAAAAAAAGAGTTCATTGCCTTAGTTAAGCCGTTTTAAGTTGGGATCAAAAAGGCTGTGAGATGTTTGTAATAAGATAGTACCTTGCTTAGCTGCCACAGAATCTGTGGATGTTATCAGTACTAATAGCTAAACAGTACCCCCGACAGAGAATAATAACTCCTGTCCACTTTGATAATAATAAGACATTAACTCTTAAACATCCTCTTTCCCTGATTGTATGTCTAAATTACTGATTTAATTTTTGAAAAACGCACAAATACTCTGCCTTCGGCCACCTCCAGTTATAGCAAGCTGCCAAGGACCTGCCACTTCTAAGTATGTAGCCTATTTTTATTTTATTTTATTTTAAAAGGTGCTAATTTGCAGGTATCCTTGAATTGCTGCTTTCAGAAACTAACCAAAGAAGGAAAACTTGGCTAATGACTGTGCGTTAACAGTTTGGTTCTCCTGCTGAGCTCTTCACGAGCCCCCTGCCTTTGCTGTTCCCTGTGCCCCTTCTGCACTGCTGTGGCTGGCTATCGCAGCCTCTGCCGCTCTAACTCGGGTCTTTATGGGTTACTTGACAGGAGTCACGAAACAGGGAACAAGAATGAGGAATCAAACAAGCTCAAGAGAAGGCTGGTAGGTTGTCTGTGCTTTTTCATCCCTAGAGCCTTTGATTGCTGTGTGCATCCACCTGCATGAATTGGTTGCACCCTTAAATAAGAGGCTGAAGTTTTAAGCCTTGCCCAGTGCGGAAGGGGAAGGAACGTGAGCCTGGGAGCCTCAAAACAGTCCCACTTGTTGCTACTGAAAGCAGTGCTCAGGGCGCACCAGGACTGCCAGACCAGAAAATGAATATTTGTTCATTTTGTTTGCTCGCTGTGCTCTTGGCTGCAGCTCAGGCATGCTGAGGCTTTCCTCTTTGCGAGACCTCTCTGATCTGGATGCAGGAGGGAAGGGGAGATGAGGATGGAGGATGCTGTAAACCCCATGTTGTCAAGGGCAAGGATGCGCCTCTTGGTGTTTTTATACCACTGGTTTGACCATTACTTGTTGCTGTTTTGGCAGATTTGGCTTAGAATACTTTAGGTATTGCACTGTGGGGAGAAAGCAATGGAACAGTTTGGTAGTAAATGAAAGCTGGGGGGCTTCTGGTTGGACAGAGGGAGCTGACTGAGCAGAACTCACTGTTACGAGTGTCTTTAGCCCCATTACAGGAAGCATCTCTTCTCTGAAAGCAACAATGAAAATACAAGCTCTGGTCAGAGTGAAAAAAGCTGGATCCTTGACTCTCAGAAACCACCGTTGCCGAAATCTGCTGACTATACCCGGAAAAGACCCAGGGTGAGAAGTAAATTAAAAGGTAAGCTTGGTCCCCTGTTGACACTTAGCTGTGTGTGACGTCCTGTACAGGAGATAAGGAAGTGGCTGATGGTGGCTTGAGAAGGAGGATTTGGCTGAGTCCTGATCTCAGTGGGATAGAGCAAGCTCAAGCCTGGCAGTGAGGGTGCTTCATGGAGGACGTCCGTTGTGCATCCTCATGTGTGAAAAAACAGGCTCCCCTCCCCTTCCCTCTGGTGAACATACTGAGGTTCAAACGTCCGACTGGAAATTGGGCACCTGAACGTCTGTGTGGGTGCAGCCCTCTGTGACGGGTCTGATGAGCCCGTGGGTGCTGAGCCAACGGCTGTGATGCTCTTGAACGCAAGAGGAGGAAGATCTCTTTGGAGCTGCCATACCTTCCCCCTATGACTTTCCCCTCTTAATCTCTCCAGAAATACAATTGACTTGGGGAATAAACCTTGAAAAACTGCAGTTTGCAGATCGTGGTGCTCTGCTTCCCTTTTTGTATACTAACAGACCGATTGTCCTCTGCAGGATTTACAAAATGGGCTGTGATGATCTCTGACAGCATTCTCTGCTCAGGCCTGACCAACAGCAAACCTCCCCTGCGGCTGTGCTCCATGGCTGTGCCAGCTGCTGGGACCTCCAGATTGAAACTAAATTGCCCTGAAACAGTTGAGATCTCTATGTCCCTTTCACGGAGGATGAGCCTTACTCAGGTAGCCATTGATTTCTGTAGGGTTGAAAAAACAAAAGGAAGTTGAGGGAGAAATTAGGCTCCATACTGTATTTCCATGGGAGGAGTTGTTCTCACTCCAGTGCCAGCCCATGCGTGCCAGCTGGGGCTTGGGGACCACTGGACAAGCTGCTGAGCCTGCCTCTTTTTTTGGACACAGATCTGGATGCAGTGAGTTGCATACATTTGCATCACTTAGAAGCTTTGTTAGAAAGGGGTTTTGAAGCTTTATGCAAGTGTTGTGAAGTTTTCTCATGTAAACGCCTAGAAAAGCAAACTCGAAACTGAGTTAGCTGTGATGCTAACACTAACTGGGTAAGGCGCGCAGTTATTTATCAGTAACCAGGTAAGCTTTTCTCCTTCCAGTGCTTCCAGTGTCTTCCCCAAGCAGCGGCAGTGACTATCAGACAAAGGTAAGGAGCTGTCATGCTTTGGTGCCTCAGATTTAAAAACATTACTTATGCAAAATGTGTACAAATGAGTGGGAATTAAATAAACCAGTGTTATCTTTCTTCTCAAGTGTTCCAATGGGCAAATTTGCCTACTAAGTGTTGCGGAGACTGGTCCACTAGAGGCTGAGGAAACAAGGAGGTCTTAGGGAAACACATGAAACTTGTAGAAACAACTGTGTTGGTGCGATGCCTGCTTTGGCTGACGCAGGTGGCACTCCAACAGGAACGAATCTGCCTGGAAGGGCATGCCAAGAGCTAGAGCTGCCTATCCAATAACCTGCAGAAATTCCTGTTTGGTCCTACCAGGCTGTGTTGCCACTCTGTCCTCTGCCCTGTCCTGCCAGCAGGTGCCATGGGAAAGCTCATGTTCTCCTCTGCGTTTTGTTGGCAACTTTCAGGGTTTTTATTCCAAGTCTTATGCTCATGCTGAGTCCTGGTTCATGCACTGTCCTCCTCTGCTTTTAGCTATAGCTCTGGGAAAACAAACTATGGACTATACCAATGGGGGAATTCATGGACCAGATTTGGCTATACCCTTTTCAGGAAAGACAGGCCAGCAAGGCGAGGAGGGGAGTTGCTCTTTATGTGAAAGAACAACTTCAATGTATTGAGTACTGTCCAGGGGTGGGTGACGAGCGAGTTGAGAGTTTGTGGGTGAGAATTAAGGGACAGGCTGGCATGGGTGATACTGTCGTGGGTGTCTATTACAGGCCACCGGATCAGGACGAGGAAGTTGACGAGGCCTCTACAAGCAGCTGGTAGCAGCCTCGCAGTCACAGGCCCTGGTTATTGTGGGTGATTTTAACTACCCTGATATTTGCTGGAAGGCCTACTCAGCCAGCCATCCGCAGCCCAGGAGGTTTCTCCAGGGCATTGATGATAACTTCCTGATGCAAATGGTGGACGAGCCAACTAGGAGAGGAGCGCTGCTAGATGATTCTCACGAATAAGGAGGGTCTGGTTGAAGAGGTGAAGGTTGAGGGCAGCCTTGGTTGCAGTGACCATGAGGTGGTGGAGTTCAGAATCTCATGTGGCTGTAATAGAATCCTGAGCAGAATAGCAACGCTGGACTTCAGTAGGGCCAACTTCGGCCTTTTCAAGCAATTGCTAGGGGAAATCCCGTGGGACAGGGTACTTGAAGGTAAAGGGGCCCAAGATAGTTGGTTAGCTTTCAAAGAGAGCTTCTTCCAAGATCAAGATCAGCGCATCCCAACGGGCAGGAAGTCAAGGAAGGGTGCCAGGAGGCCTGCATGGTTAAACAGGGATCTGCTGGGCAAACTCAAGTGTAAAAGGAGGGTCTACAGATCATGGAAGGAGGGGCTGGCCACTTGGGAGGAATATAAGAATGTTGTCAGAGAGTGTAGGGAGGCAACTAGGAAAGCTAAGGCCTCCTTAGAATTAAACCTTGCCAGAGGGGTCAAGGATAATAGAAAGGGCTTCTTCAAATCCATTGCAGATAAGGCTAACACCAGAGGCAAAGTAGGCCCACTGATCAACGAGGTGGGTGCTCTGGTGACAGAAGATACAGAGAAGGCAGAGTTACTGAATGCCTTCTTTGTCTCTGTCTATACTGCCAGAGGCTTTCCTGAAGAGTCCCGTACCCCTGAAGCCCCAGAGGAAGTCAGGACAAAGGAGGAGTTTGCTCTGGTAGATGAAGACTGGGTTAAGGAGCAATCAAGTAATCTGGACACCCATAAATCCATGGGTCCTGATGGGATGCACCCGCGGGTGCTGAGAGACCACTCTCCAACATCTTTGGCAAGTTGTGGGAAACAGGGGAAGTGCCTGAGGACTGGAGGAAAGCGATTGTCACAACAGTCTTCAAAAAGGGCAAGGAGGACCCGGGTAACTATAGACTGGTCAGCCTCACCTCCATCCCTGGAAAGGTGATGGAACAACTTATTCTTGATGCTCTCTCTAGGCATATCAGGGATAAGAAGGTCATTAGAGGCAATCAACACGGCTTCATCAAGGGGAAGTCATGCTTGACCAACCCGATAGGCTTTTATGAGGATATTACCAGGTGGATAGATGATGGCAAAGCAGTAGATGTGGTCTATCTTGATTTCAGTAAAGCATTTGACACCGTCTCCCACAGTATCCTCGCGGCTAAACTGAGGAAGTGTGATCTGGATGATCGGGTAGTGAGATGGACTGTGAACTGGCTGGAGAAAAGAAGCCAGAGAGTTGTGGTGAATGGGATGGAGTCTAGTTGGAGGCCTGTATCTAGT
>WKFP01013935.1:47098-98987 GCA_011057875.1 Pterocles orientalis
AGGACAAGGGGCAATGGGTTCAAGCTGGAACATAGGAGGTTCCACTTGAATATGAGAAAAAACTTCTTTACAATGAGGGTGACAGAGCACTGGAACAGGCTGCCCAGAGAGGTTGTGGAGTCTCCTTCTCTGGAGACATTCAAAGCCCACCTGGATGCGTTCCTGTGTGATCTGATCTAGGTGTTCCTGCTCCGGCAGGGGGATTGGACTAGATGATCTTTGGAGGTCCCTTCCAATCCTTAACATTCTGTGATTCTGTGATACAGCATTCCTGATGTCCAAGCAGGAGCTGCCATAAAGGCAGTACAGAAATACAGCCCTCTTGGTACTCAGTCCTCTGTGAATAAGTGTGTGATTCACCTCCCTGAGCACAGGTTCCCTGAGGAGCACAGAGCAATGTTCAATTACAAGAGTAGTCCTTTCTCCCTTCCCTTAGCCTTGCAGCTTCAGCTGCCCTTTACGTTTTTCCCTCAGGCCCTGTCCCCCTTCCCCAGTCCATCACCTTCTTGCCCTTTGATCTTCCAACACTGAAAGGGGATTTGGCTGTCATAACACAAGCACCTAATATTTAGACAGCTGGGTCTGCACTAGCCACCTCATTACAGCCAATAATCTTATCCTAAGACAGATGTCTAAACTAGGTCAGAGGAATCTCACCCTTAGAGTGCTTATTTCTCCCTGTTGATGTAATGGGAGCCGAGGGTCACCAGCTCAGACTCAATGTGTTCATAAGTTAAGAATCAAAAAATACTCCCCAAAGAATCCCACTTCAAATACTCTACTAAACCTTTTTACAGACCTTCTATTTGACCCTGGTCTTCCCAGTTTCATTAATACCCACTCTAACCTCAGCAGTTCCCCTGGTACTTTTTCTTTGCTCTGCTTTAAAAGCCAGATCCCCTTCTGTACTCCATCCTCACTGGATCCAGTTCATTACGATCCAACTAGACTCTCTCTTCTTTGGGTCTCCCATGGATACACTTCCATTCTCATCTGAGTTTCTCTCCATCAGTTGCTGAACAGGAAAAGGGCTCAAAGAATCATGCCACATAATGTCAGAGAGGATTGCTTCAGGATATTCCTTGCTACCTTCTTCTGCAACACAGGCAAGACTCCTTAAACCATTGCTGAATTGTAGAATATAACTTTTAGAAAAATGGTCAGTCTTTACTCTAAAATTGCTAGTGTCAGTGTTCCTTTGGTTAAATTGTTCCAGTAGTCAACTACTCTGACAACTAATACTAAGTTTATTTATTCATAATGAGTTTATTTTTAGGCTGAATTTGTCGTGGTTTAACCACAAATCCTACGATCTCCTAATACATCAAAGCATCCTATCAAGAACTTTCTGATCTCCCAATAAGTACTCGTAAACCTTTAGGCTTTTTTCTGATAAACCAAACCAGATTGGATTGCTCACACCCAGTTATTCTTTGAACTCTTGTCAATTCATAAATGTTCTCCTTGAAACCCTCTAGCTGTACCTGTCTATAGCTAATTTATTTATCTTTAAAAAAACAGGCTGTAAAATACACACTCTAATACTCTTATTTCCAAAGAACTGCCACAGCACATGGCTATAATTTATTAATAACATATTTATCACTGTAGCACAGACTAATGTTTAAGTTAGCAATTTTCCACAGACACTGTAAACAATGCTACAGAACACTTTTCTTGTTGTCCTATTTTTCCTGAAAACCCCGATGCTGTAATTTAAAGCCCTAAAATTGCTCAGTAGTGGCAATCCAGCATTTACTATGTTGGTGTTCCTTACACTGCATCAGAATTAAATAAATTATCATTGAGAGAAGATATTCTGCAATGAAAGATGTTTTATAAGCAGTCGCTAATCTTCTTTGCTTGACAGTAATTTTACATTTCAGAAGGAAATCAGGACTCTTTCATCAGAGCATTTTGGATTAAGTACTTTTGCAAGTCTGATAACTTTATCAAACAATACACTCAAGAAGACAAAAGGCAGGTGAAGAAAAGAAGTTGGTAGGTAGAGACAACATTTTAAAAGCTAATGCTGTGACTTTAAAACATACTAAGATAGCAAAGACAAACATGTCAGGAGAAACCTACTGACATGTACCCCATGTACAAAACTTACAGGCTTCAGAATCAGTAGATCATAAATTTTTTAGGCACATCTGAAAATTCGTACATCATTTAGATTACATAAGCATTGCCCCTTCCAAAAGATGGTTTGGGACTGACTAAAACCAACAGTAGGTGTTTTAGTATGCAGCACCTCATTCTTATCATCTTCCTATTGCCTTCAGCTCTTTGCAGATGCTGCTGAACTATTGCTTGTTGCCTTCAAAGACCTGCAACCTCCTTATCTTTGCTGGAGCAGGAGCAGCAGCCAACAAGACTTAGGTGTATTTCCTTCCTTTGGTTGCCTTCCTCTAAAATGCTCAACATTTATTCTTTTTCACCCTACTTTTGTGCATTGCCATCCCTGAATAAAAATCCTGTATCACAAATAAATAATCCCACTCTTAGTTCTTGAAAGAATATAATTGCTTCAAAGCACCTAATTTTATGGGAGAATTAAATCTTCCTGTAACCAGTGAAGTAAACTACTAGCCTGCATTTTAAGATAAATCTAAGAAACAACATGGGTATCTAATTCCTAAAACATAGGTATATGTCAAAAGAAAGGTAAATGCAAGACTTTGAATTTGAATTACTTAAGGCAAGATATATAGCTGACTATTCTGGAAGGGGATGGGGTGGAAAAAGAAGCCGAGAAAACTCCCAAGAATGGAAACAGTGTAGGAAGTCACAGAGCAAGCCTGGATAAGTGTCACCAATGAAATATCTCACACAGTTACAATTTAGCAACAATTTTAAATGTATTAATGGTGTGAGGTAAATTAAAGGTTAAATTTTAATAGCATTCAATCATTAACCAATTAAAGATTAATGAAGTGATTCACTAGAGTATGTTATGACTAAAATAGCAACTTAATTACAGATTTGAGAATTACAAGATTCACACTAACTTACTACAAGGTATTCCAAGTACGTATGAATAAACACAAAACACACAAACACCACGGAAATACTTGGATCCAGTGAAGTATGTAAGTAAGGAAAGAAACCAAAGGACAATAAAATCCACAGTATCGACCAAAATCTTAATATAAGGAAGACTTTTTTTACAGTGAGAACAATCATTAACTGGAACAACCTCCCCAAGAAAGTGCTAGAGTCCCCATCACAGGAGGTTTGCAAGATGCAATTGGATGAGGCTTTGAGCAACCTGGTCTAGTGGAAGGTGTCCCTGCCCCTGGCAGGGCAGGTGGAACTGGATGATCTTTAAGATCCCTTTCAACCCAAACCATTCTGTGATTCAATTGGACTGGGTGCTGGATAATCTCACCTGTGATCCCTTTCCCACAAAAGGTTGGAACAGAAGATTTTTCAAGGCCCCTTCCAACCTGGGCTGTTCTATGACTTTAAACAGGACCTCCACAGTAGGTGAAAGGCTACAGAGTCATTCTCTTGAACATCTGTCCCCCTAAAAGATCCTGTTATCTAAGAAGGAAGCTCAGTCTCAGGTTTGCTCTACAGTTGCACTTTATTACAGCTTTCTTCCTGTCACAGCTCGCTTTCCAACACTGTTGCACAGATTTAACATTCAACTTCTCTAGAACAAACCTATTTGCTTTCACTGATAAGATTCTATAAGGTACCAAATGCAAATTGAGAGGTTTGCAAACACCAACTCGCCCAAATACAGACACAAATTGACAGGCAATTCCCAAGGCCCTAAGATCTGATATGCAGCTGGGAATCTCAGGAATTGGAGTACGCCACCCACCAGCCTACACGAATATAAAGATTTATACCAACAGGTATAAATCCTTCCCACAGAAAGAAGCAGGGACATGGCCTACCACACCTTTCTGGGCATTCCTCCTGTCCCACTGCCAGGAGCACCATCTGAGCAGGGTGCAGAGCTTGGCCAGAGTCCACCTTTGTCCTGGAAAGAGTGTAGTACATCCTCCAGATTAAACAAGTAGGGACCTGTGGTGGGTTGGCCCTTGGCTAGGGGCCAAACCACACACATCCGCTCACACAGTCCCTGCCCCCACCCAACCATAGGGGAGAGAATTAGAGAGGTAAATGGCAAAGAGGACTCGTGGGTTGAGATAAGGACAATTTAACAACTAAACTACAATAATATTGGAAATAATCCTTTATACAAATATGCAATGTGATACACAGTGATACTGCCCCTCCCCACCTGATGACCAAAGGCCCAGCCCACTCCCAGCCAATGACCCTGGAGGAGGGAGGGAATGGGTGATACACAATGATACTGCCCCCCCCAAAAGGCTCAGCCTGTTGCCAGCTAATGATCCCCAGAAACCGCACTCACGATTCCCCCCAAAAAAGGGGGGGAAAGGGGGGGGTGCCCAAGAGAAGTAAAAGAGAGAGCTCTCCCGGAAGGGTCCTCACCTATATACTGGGTATGACGTGCATGGGATGGAATAATTGGTCAGTCTTGTTCTCAATCTTAACCTAAAAGCAAATCCCAGGCTAGAAGCTCTCCCCCTGAGGTTTCCCCCCGCTCTGTCTGTGGAGAGGAGAGAGGCTGAACGTATTTGTCCTTGAAAGTATCCTGGCAATAACTATAAACGTTCCTTCTTATCAGCTTTCTCCTGAGCAGGAATCCAAAACATAGCTTCTTGCTAACTATTTATGAAGAGAAGGAAAAAAAAAAATTAACTCTCTTCTGCTTAAACCACGACAGGACCAAATATACCTCTTATCAATTTGCCCTCTAAACAGATGCAACAGGTCAAATATCAATCACCTGTACTGAATAAGACGAATTAAAATATAATTTATTTTTTTCTGCATCATTTATCTCAATCTATGGGGCCAGTGCAGAGGGACAAAGGAAATGTGCTGCACTAATCCCTGTGTCCTATTGCCTCTTCACCAGTCTTCAGCATGGCCCTAGCACGAAAACTGCACTTCTCTCAAGTCATTTTGACAGCCCTGCAGGGAGACCTTGTGGGACAGATTGCTGTGCCCTTCCTCCCAATGCCACTCAAGGGCCAGGGGTCTGGCCCTACAGAGTCAATACAGAAGGAAATGACAGAAGCAGTACAGCAAAATAGCAGGGTACTTGATTGGTAGCTCTATCATATTCAGTTAGATTAAGTAGACATCAATAGTTCCTTTTCTTTTTAATTAATTTGTTTTTCTCTCATTGCATCAGTAAACCACACACTGCTTATAAGATAGATCTGCTAGCCCACAGTGAGCTTCATGTAGCGGGACTAGACATCTAATAAGACATGAGCTAGCTAACCAGCAATAGGATGTTTTGCTGTTCTGTATGTGACCATAGTGCCACTTAACTTCTGAGCAACGTGTTGAGATACCGGCACACGAACAAGACCACCACCGTGGGTGAATTTTATAGCATAAGATTTACTGGGTGGAAATCAGCTGTATTTAATTCAAAACAGCAAATAAAGATGTACAACTTCAGAAAAGATGCATATAGATTCCAAACTAACTCAGGTATTGCTGAATCCTAAGTGATATTTCCTAAGTCACTTATTAATCTTGACATCCTTAAGCCTAACATCCTGAAATTTGTTCTGCATCTTCAGGATTATTTTTAGTCCTCCTTAAAATTCCTCCTGAAATGCCCATATTCTTCGTGAAAAGAAACACAAGCACTCCAAAACACTGAGTCACAAGACAAAGATGGTACTTATTTTTGCATGATTATTCATTTCGCATTAAGACCTAAGGTCACACTAAATCACCTGCCAGGGTACTACACAGAAGGTTCACATTAGTATTTAAAATGACTACATAATACTCCTCTGAATCATTCACTTCATAATGCTACAAGAAAAAAAACAGGTGTAAATGTGGTACATCCAACAGATAAATGTACTAACTTATGAGAAAACCATTCATATTTATCTGGTAAGATCTACCTTTTTGAACTATCCTCTTAATGCATGTGAAATAAAGCAACATCCTTGTCAACATCCCCTAGCTCACAAATCCCAAGGCATGTTAAAAATTAACAGGAGCATTTCACAGACCTCCTCAGCTAGTTACTCTTAAGACTCCTGTGTGGAAGTTATAAAGTCCTGTTGCACGAAACTGAATGTTGCACAATACTTTCCCCTACTACAGACTATAACCTTTTATTATTGAGTCACAGAATCATAGAATCATTAAGGTTGGAAAAGACCTCAAGGATCATCAAGTCCAACCGTCAACCCATACCACCTAACTCACTAAACCATGTCCCTAAGCACCACATCTATACGCTTTTTGAACACCTCCAGGGATGGCGACTCCACCACTTCCCTGGGCAGCCTGTTCCAATGCCTGATCACTCTTTCACTGAAGAAATTTTTCCTAATATCCAGCCTAAACCTCCCCTGGTGCAACTTGAGGCCATTTCCTCTTGTCCTATCATTTGTTACTCTAGAGAAGAGGACAGCACCCACCTCACTACACCCTCCTTTCAGGTAGTTGTAGAGAGTGATAAGGTCTCCTCTCAGCCTCCTCTTCTCTAGACTAAATAACCCCAGCTCCCTCAGACACTTCTCATAAGACCGGTGCTCCAGACCCTTCCCCAGCTTCGTTGCCCTTCTCTGGACCCGCTCCAGCACCTCAATGTCCTTCTTGTGGTGTGGGGCCCAAAACTGAACACAGTATTCAAGGTGTGGCCTCACCAGTGCCCAGTACAGGAGCACAATCACTTCCCTAGTCCTGCTGGCCACACTGTTTCTGATACAGGCCAGGATGCCGTTGGCCTTCTTGGCCACCTGGGCACACTGCTGGCTCATGTTCAGCTGGCTGTTGACCAGCACCCCCAGGTCCCTCTCTGCTGGGCAGCTTTCCAGCCACTCTCCCCTGAGCCTCTAGCGTTGCACGGGGTTGTTGTGACCAAAGTGCAGGACCCGGCACTTGGCTTTATTGAACCTCATACAATTGGCCTCAGCCCATCAGTCAAGCCTGTCCAGATCCCTCTGCAAAGCCTCCCTACCCTCAAGGAGACCAACACACCCGCTCAGTTTGGTATCATCAGCAAACTTACTGAGGGAGCACCCAATCCCCTCATCCAGGTCATTGATAAAGATGTTAAACAGGACAGGCCCCAAAACCAATCCCTGGGGAACACCACTGGTGACTGGCCACCACCTGGACTTAACTCCGTTCACCATGACTCTCTGGGCTCGGCCATCCAGCCCGTTTTTTATCCAGCAAAGGATGTTCCTTTCTAAGCCATGAGCCACTAGCTTTTCTAGGAGAATGCTGTGGGACACGGTGTTGAAGGCCTTGCTGAAGTCCAAGTACATGACATCCACGGCCTTTCCCTCATCCACTAGGTGGGTCACCTGGTCATAGAAGGAGATCAGGTTGGTCAAGCATGACTTTCCTTTCATAAACCCATGCTGGCTGGGCTTGATCCCCCGGGTGTCCTGTACATGCCATGTGACCATGATGAGTCTTTCCATAATCTTCCCCAGTACCGAGGTCAGGCGGACAGGCCTGTAGTTCCCCAGGTCCTCCTTACGGCCCTTCTTGTAGATGGGTGTCACATTGGCAAGTTTCCAGTCTTCTGGAACCTCCCCTGTTAGCCAGGACTGTTGACAAATGATGGAGAGTGGCTTGGCAAGCTCCTCTGCCAGCTCCCTCAGTACTCTCGGGTGGATCCCATCTGGCCCCATAGACTTGTGTCTGTCCAGGTGGCGTAGCAGGTCATTAACTGCTTCCTCCTGAGTTGTGGGAAGGTTATTCTGCTCTTTGTCCCTGCCTGCCAGCTCAGGGAGTTGAAAACCCTGAGGATAACTAGTCTGACTATTGAAGACTGAGGCAAAGCCTTTTCCTTGTCCTTGGTGATAATGTTCCCTCCTGCATCCAACAAGGGATGGAGATTCTCCAAAGCTCTCCTTTTATTGTTAATGTACTTGTAAAAACATTTTTTATTACCTTTTACCACTGCAGCCAGTTTGAGTTCCAGTTGGGCTTTTGCCTTCTTAATTTTAACTCTGCATGACCGGGCAAGATCACTGTACTCTTTTTGGAATGCCTGACCCTTCTCCCAGAGGTGGTAGACTCTCCATTTTTCCCTGAGTCCCAGGAAAAGCTCTCTGTTTAGCCAGCCTGGTCATCATCTCTGTCACTTTGTCTTTCTACAGATGGGGACAGCCTGTTCCTCTGCTTTTAAAACTACCCTCTTGGGGAATGTCCACCCTTCCTTGGACCCCTTGCCCTTCAGGACAGTCTCCCAAGGGACTCTCCTAACCAGCATCCTAAACAGCCTAAAGTCTGCCCTTCAGAAGTCCATGTTCGTGGTTTTACTGGTACCTCTCCTTACTTCACCAAGGATCGAGAACTCTATCATTTCATGGTCACTAAGTCCAAGACAGCCTCCAACCACCACATCTCTCACCAGTCCTTCTCTGTTTGTGAACAGCAAATCAAGCGAGGCACCTCCCCTGGTAGGCTTGCTTACCAGCAGTGTCAGGAAGTTATCTTCCACACACTCCAAGAATCTCCTAAACTGTTTCCTTTCCGTTGTGTTGTATTTCCAGCAGATGTCTGGCAAGTTGAAGTCTCCCACAAGAACAAGTGGGAGCGATCGCAAGACTTCTGCCAGCTGCTTATAGAATGCCTCATCTGCTTCCTCCTGTTGGGAGGGTGGCCTATAACACACCATACCAGCAGGGTATCAGCCTTGTTAGCCCTTCCCTCATTCTTTCCCGTAAGCATTCAAACTTATCATCACAATCCTCGATTTCTATACAATCAAAACACTCCTTAACATATAGAGCCACCTCCTCTCCTTCCTTGCCTATCCCTTCTGAAGAGCTTATAGCCATCCATTGCAGCACTCCAGCTATGAGACTCGTCCCACCATGTTTCTGTCATGGCCACTAGGTCATAGCTATTCTGTTGCACAACGGCCTCCAGCTCCTCTGGCTTGTTGCTCATACTGCGTGCATTAGTGTACATAATACATGTGAGATGCTCCGAAACCAAACATCCTTTTGAGGTACCTTTCCGCTCTACACTTTACCAGTCTGCATCTAGCAATGGCTTTATAAAACATTAGGCTTCATTGTCCTTTATTTTGTTCCTGACATGAATAAACTAATGTCCATTATTTTTATCCTCCATGGCTACAGGTATTTTAGCTCTCTTTTCAATTTTCCTGAATCAGTCACATTGTCCAACTTGTACATTCATTATTTAGACTTTTTTTCAATTTTCATCCTTTGCCCATATATTAATTTTTGGTTGCATTGTAATTTCTACATATTCATTTGACTGTAATGACTTCTTGTCCAGTATCACCTTCCTTCCTTTCCATGCACCAGTCCTGTTAGGGCATCTAGAACGATATCCTTGAAAAACTCTACAAATATTGGCAATATTTTGCTATACTGCATGTGACAGCATTAATAATGGTGTACAAATACTCATGGAAGAAAGACAGATGTGGATGAACTCTATAGCATAACAAGATCCTTTGGCTAGAAGGTGGCTACATTCAGATCACTAACCATGACCAACTTAGATGTATCTTGACACTTGCGATTTTGCAGGCAATGATCAGCTTTTCCTTGTCCATCATAACTGGCGCAAAGTACATTTAGCGAATTACAACTTTATGCTATAAATAAATTCTTATGCTTCTGAAACTTCTCTGACTTTGAAACAGCTAATGGCACTTTGGCACAATCCAGCCTTTTTACCTCTTCCATTCTGAAGAACAAGGTCTAACCATCGATTTCAACACCATACAAAAGTCTACCCACTATTATACTAATCTTATAATCTTTCTCAAGCTCCAAATTGTCTTACATATTTGCATTTCCTAACATTAATACCCAGTAAACACAAAAACATACCCCTTACAAACAATGTAGCACTTTCATTTATTTCATAATGCTTTAGGCTTTTTTTAGAATGTGGAATGAGGATTTTCATTTTGTTCTCTCAGCTGCCCTTGCTCTTGTATCATCCAGGAAATTGGCACCCATACTAATGGGATGAAGCCTACACACACCCCATTTTATTCAGACTTTATCCCAGTGTTTCACAAAAGACACACTACTTGGCTAACACCAGTACTTCCCATATTCTTTCTACGTTTGATGAAGGAACAGGAAGGATTTCTCAAAAAGGTAATCTGATGCTTCTTTTGGTTTCCTTTTTAGGCCCCTGCCATTTTTCACCTTCTGCAGAACAGAATGGAGTCTGTGGCTGCCTCACTGCTGCCAGAACAGATCATTATCACTGCAGTTTCTCTTGCTTATCCATTTTCCCAGTCTGACTTTGCTCCTGGAAGAAAACAAAACTTCCCACTGTCTACCCGGCCCTTGAATAACATTTCAACAGTCCTCGTTAGAATGCAGTCACTGAGGTGGATGACCATCTTCTGCAGCGCAGCTGGCTGGATACAAGGAAGCGTTCCCAGGAGGGACCAGCACCTACTGCCCTGTTCTCCCCCCACCTGCTGGAAGAGGACAAAGAATTGCCCCGGCCTGGAACCCACCTGGTTTGAGCTACACAAGTGTTTTCTTTCCTCTGTGACACTTATCCTCAAAACTTCTCTTTTCTTCCTTGCAAGGCAATCCTTGCAAGCCATCACCCCAAACACCCTCTGTGCACCTGCGATGTCACACTGCTGGAAGAACTCTTCACATGTTCTTACCCTTGTACTAAAAAAACTTCCAACCTACTTGTTTTCCTGTCTCCTCCCGTTGACCACAAGGCTTCGCCATGCCCAGTCTTCTACAGCACCAATAATTTCACACAATCTGTTTCCTCAGTCTCTGTGGCTGGCACCAGACCGGGCTTTCCCAGCCCTCTCCCCGCACACCGCAGGGACCCCACACAGCCCGCGGCACTCGCCCCCGCCCAAACGCTTCCTCCGCTTGCCCCGAGCAAGCACCACAAGGTACAACCCACTCCCGACGGACACACACCCGGCCAGGAAGCCGGAAAACCAGAGACCCCCTCGCTATCCACCGCTGCTCTCCCCTGCCCCGCTAACCGCCTCACGGCGGGACCCCCGCCCCCTCCCCGCCGCGCATGCGCAGCGACACCACCTCCCCGGCCAGCCGCGCGACGAGCAGGGAGTGGGGGGGCCGCCCTTCCTGCCTGGGAGGGAGGAGACGGGGGCGGTGGCCGGAGACAGACGAGAAGATGGCGGACCTGGAGGAGCAGCTGTCTGACGAGGAGAAGGTAGGGGCGGGTGGGGGTGCTGCGCCGAGCCGCGCTGCCCTTTTGTCATGTGGGTTTTCGAGCCGGGAGGCCGCAGGGTGAGCCGGGCTCTCCCCGTGTGGCTCGGATTTGTACTGTGGCCGCGCCTGTCAGGGCTGCGGGAGGGTCGGCGGGGAGGGCTGGCCCAGCCGCCGTGCACGGCCCTGGCGCATCTCCCGCCGCTCCTTGTACGGTGTGGGCCCGGCGGGGGCGGGCCCGGTGGCCGGTGGCGGCCGCTCTGCCGGCTCCGCGCTGCTGCGGGTACGGCCGCTGCGGGCCGCCGCCCCTGCCTGGTGTGTGGCGGGAGGGACGGCGAGCAGGGGACGGCTGGGAGAGACAGAAGAGAGGCGGGGGGACTCTGCCCTTCCCTTCCTCCATTTCCACTTCCCGTTTCCGAGGCCTCTTGCCGGTGCCAGCGGGCGGCCCCGGAGCACCGGCTCAGTCCGCCCCGCGGAGGGTCTCAGTGCCGCGGCCCCGGCCCCAGAGCAGGGCCCGCCTCGGCCATCGCTTCCCCTTCTCACCCCGCGGGCTCCGGGAGGAGATGGGCTTCGGGAGATTTGGGAGGAGGGGGAATGTGGGGGTGAGGAAGGCTGTTTTACTTCCTGCTAGAAGACAGCAATTGGGGAACTGTAATGCGAAGGAGCAGGGCGTCTGTGTTAGCGACGTGTGTGTAATCTCTTTCTATGGCAGTTGGAAACTTCTTAGACGTAAGACAGATTTTTCCAGAAGAAGCTCACAAGTAGCAGGGTGTCTTGTAAGACCTCAGTTATCAGTGCTTCTTGTCTTCCTGTGTTGGATCCAGCTTCATGGCAGCTGCCTGTTTCAGGGCTAGGGTGTGGTGTTCGGTGTACATGGTGCTGGTGCACTGCTTGTGTCTTTACGTAAAGCGTGGTGTTATTCATTTTCGATTTTAAAAATGTAGGTTTTCATGGCTGTGAAAGCTGTGAGATTACTTAAATGTGTGAGAGATAAATAAATGGTGTTTCAGACCTCTTTGAAGTTAGAAGAAGAATGTTTAAAATGACAAGGTTGTTACATTAAGGCAGATACTCTGCTTGTTTGAGGCTAACAGGACCACATTTCAGAACTAGAGATTTATTGATATGCCAAGAGATGCATAGCGCCAGGATATTACTATCTTTTTCCCAAGAGGCTTTAAGACTGTGCCCTCCTCTACTTAATTCACGTTCAATTGCCACCTCTCTGTTGGTACAAGTAGTAATGTTATCAAGAAGTGCACGTGGTAATCCGTGGTTCTTTTAGCCCCTTATAGAAAATACAAGTAACTCTAATCCAGTACCTTGTTCCTAGAAGGTATGCGTGAAAATACTTAAGACTACAAGTTATATAGGCATTACTGAATGGTTGAGGTTGGAAGGGACCTCTGGAGGTCATTTTGTCCAACTCCTCTGTGCAAGCAGCATCATCTAGAGCAGGTTGCCCAGGAATATGTGCAGATGGTTTTTGGAAATCTCCAAGTAATGGAGACTCCACAAACTCCTTGGGCAATCTGTGCCAGTGCTAGGTCACCCTTGCAGTAAAAAAGTGTTTCCTTGTGCTCTGACGACACCTCCTGTGTTTCATTTTGTGTCCATTGCCTTGCAGTAAAAAAGTGTTTCCTTGTGCTCTGACGACACCTCCTGTGTTCATTTTGTGTCCATTGCCTCTTGTCCAGTCAAAACAATAAAAGATACAATGATAGTTTTAGCTTGCCTCTGAGAAGCGCTTGTACGATCTGAGAACCGCTGCCTGTGCTTTTGTGACTGATGGAGTTAAGTTCTTAACTTTCTTCTGTCCATTAATTCCAGTTTTTCTTTTCTCCCAAAATGTATTCAGACCTTCTGGAGAGTCTTCCTGCGTTGGTGTAAGCGAATAGGATCGGCACTCTTCCATCATAAATTTGAATTGATTCCTTTATCCGCTTCGGCCCCATATAAAATTGATTGTCGTATATGAGTGTAATTTTCCAAGCCTGGCATTTGCTGATAAAGTAGAGATGGTTAACACTGCAAACTCTTGGAAAAGCAGGCAAATATCCATGCAGATCTTATGATGCCTTAAGATTTTAATTCTCATACATTTAAGTTGTGCTATCATTTTACAGTGAAAGTATTATCTCACACATTCAGTTTTACTGAGCTAAAAAAATCTGTTGGATAGCATTTGAAAAGCACGCCCTTCTCATCCATTCAGTTGGGGCTATAAATAAATGTAGGAGTAGGGGCAGGCAGACAAACATTCATTTTCACAGGGAATAAATTGCATTGCTCCTTTACATACTTTTCTCCCATTATATGGAGCTGACAGTATTGAAGGCTGACACAGATGTTGTTGGTATAGTTTTGTAGGTAATTTCAACAGAGACGTAACTAGAACACTGGTTAAAACTGCTGAAATTCAAGGAGAAAAAAAGGTAAACAAAATAACAGAACTTTTTTGCATCAGACTCCTAATAATGCTGTAAAAGCATAAGGAAATAGGAGATCAAGTGACATAGTGATAGGACAAGTTCTGAAAGGTCTTTGATTCGTGTCTTACTTCATGTATAGTCATTAGACTTAACTGTTGCAAAGGCAGTAAGCAGTCCATTTGTAGTGCCTGTACCTTCCTGTTGCTATCAGATGGCTGTATTTAGCTGTAACATAATTTGGGTTTGAAACTTGCAGTGTTTAATGTAGTCGAAAATACAGAAACGCCATGAATTGGAATAGTGGTAAAACAGAGAGTTGCAGTTAGGGTAAAGGCACTCTAAAACCAAGGAAGAAGAAGAGCCAGTTGCCAGAAAGAACAGTTTTGATATGCAACAGTGTGTAACAGGTTTTGAACCTAGTCTTGTACCTCAGATTCACATTTCAGCATAAGATTTTTGAAGTCTTGCGTGTCTTCCAGTGATAATAGTGAATGTGAGAATAAATTTGAAAAAGCTTTTTTTAAAAAAATCTGAGAACTATTTGTAGTAAATATGGTGTGTAAGATTTGTGTGCATCCAAATATATGAAGCTGGGCCATTGCCACTGGAAGTTACTGGCTTTAGCATCCAGTACCAGGGATTTTCTAGTGCTAAAAACAGCTTTTGTGACACACAGTGTTTTATAGTTACTTTATTCACTGAAAGTTCAGAAGCTTTTAAATAGGTGGAATAACATAAGTTTGTTTGCTTCAGTCTGTAAATAAAAATGAGGTGTGAGAGGTGGAAATCTTGAAGTCCAAACTCTTAAGGGAGATAGTAATGGGAAATCATCACTTCTGTGCCCTTCTTGTGGGTAACACATCCTCACTTAACAAGTTTTGAATGCAAATCCTATTTATTTATTCAGCATATTTGAGATAGTTCTTTTAAAGTCTAGTAACCATTTTTTGCAGTTTAATTTTATTCCAGTTTTTGTAGAAATTGTTTTCCTGCCTGTGGCTATGTCAAACTAAAAAGTGTAAATAAAAAATTTTTTTATGAGTCTATTAGTGTGAATATGAAAGCTACAATTTATCTACATTAATATAGACAATGATTAGTGGAAGATACTGATTTTACTGTAAAAGTTGCATTTACTAATGTAGATTTTCCATCAACAAACAACAGCACAAATGCAAAAAAAGATTGAAACTGTTTACGTCATAAAACTAGTGTTCTTCAGTCCATTTTTGCTGACTTGAAGGGATGAGTTTACTGTAGATTTTTTCTTTTTTAATGTGAATCCTGTTTTCTTCAAAGCACAGGAATTAAATAGCTGTGTTGATATCGAGATTAAGTCTGAGAAAATCAGGATGACATCTGGGATGAAAGGGGAGAATCCTCGGAGGAAAGGATAACATCATTTTTTAAATGCAAAATTAGCTCTTGCACTCCTTAAAATGCTGAGCGTATGAATATGGGAATTATCAAACATGATTTTTAAAAAAAAAGGAACCACACCTCTTTCAATACGATTATGTCTGGGTAATTCCCCTGGTTTGGGAAGATGGGGTTTAACAGTAGGTCAGCTTGCTGTAATTAGAGAAAAACGTCTCTTCTGGTGAGAAAGTAGTCCCATTTGTGAAAATGAGCCAGCATTGCTGCCAGGTATTTCCTGGTGCATTGGGTAACTTTTTAACTGCTTAAATTAGATGTCAAAACCTACAAATCGAAGTAATAAAGGTGGACGTCTTACACCACCAAAACTCTACAGTTTAGTTTTGTCAGGTTGTTTAGGGAAAACTTGTTTCTTTAGTCAGAGCTTTGAGATGAGAAGTCTATGCCAGTAAAATGCATTCTCTCATGTGTGTAACTGTGTCTTTAAAATGTAATACTGACAGCAGATTGCAGGTGTTTTCTTAAGGCAAATATAAATAATTTTCCTTAAAAGTGCTTAGCAGATTAGCAGATTTTTTTAAAAAAATCTTGAAATGTATTAAAGCAATACATGTGGTCTAAATAATTCGTTCTGGAAGGACCTTGGATTAGGATTTGTATAATTACCCTGAATGAAACTTGGAGGCTATTAGATGATTAGAAAGAGAATGTGTTGGGAGTAGAAGCAGGATTTGAGTAGCCTTTTCTGGGTATAATTGCACTGTAATCTGTAAGGTAAACTTAAGGTAGAGTTTTGCAAGTGTCCTTCATGTTCTTACTTTGTAGTTCGTCAGTGTACACTTTCGTTTATATTTAAAAGTGGAGCTTTGTTAACATGTCTAGGAGGAGGACCTTGCCAGCTCTCTGGTTCTTGTTTATATTTAAATTCTGAATAGAACTGGAAATGCTGTAGCAGGTTCCAATGACAGGTTGAAAAACCTTTAATACTTAAATATGAAATAACTTGGTTACTTTTTAAGCATATCTTCTGTTTAATTTACTATATTATCAAAGCTGTGAAAGTTAACGTTGTTACACAAGTGAAATGTAATGGAAGTTGTGTGGAAGGAATTTCTTCTACAAAGCTGAGATTAAACTCAGTGGTTACACTTTGATAACATTTTGAGGAAATTCTTTAATAAGAATGAGGAAGTTGAGAATGCTTCTCAGACTGACATGTAATTCTGAATATATCAGTCCTCCCAAGATTAAGGTTTTTATGTACATCCTGAGGTATCATAGTGTGTTGACTTGAGTTAGGAATTAATTTTTTAAGAAAACTTATCAATACCTGTGACGCTGAAGGACAGGACAGAAATTGTAATCACTTTGTTGTGAAATTACAGAAGTGTTCAACGGGGTCTGAAAAAATGATCATATACTGTATGTATGACAGTAAATAACGTCATTTATTTGTAGAGTCATACAGGCTGGAAGAAATTTCTGGAGGTAAACTGAATGCTGCTTGGTCAAAGTGGGCCAAAGTAGATCAGGTTGCTTAGGGACTTGCACTTTGAGTTTTGCATGTCTCCAAGGATGGAGATTGCACAGGCTCCGTGGGTGACGTGTTGCAATGTTTGACTACACCCATGGTCTGAAACTTTTCGTAATATTTAATTGTTACGACTTGTGTCCAATACTCCCTGTCTTTTCACTCTGCACCTCCACAAAAGGTTATTATGCAAAGCAAGATTGTCTGCATTTCTTGCAAGTTAAAAATAATTGTCTGAAGCTTGAAGATGAATACAAATGAAGGCTGTCAATACAAGATCAGTGATTTCTAAAACTGCAGTTCGTGTATTCTTTTGTTATTAGTGTTTTTAAGAAATCAGATACTTTTTGCAGATTATGACTTTTACCATGTCAAGAATATTTATAATACAGTGGCGCCTTGGGACCATCAGAAGCCCCATCTGTGTTGCCTTTGTGCTCACAGAAGATTGCTAGCCAGGAAACCTCAGTTTAAATAAGAGAAACAAATGGAGCCAAAAATAGAGAAGAGTAATAGAACAGATTATTGGCAAATCCAGTAATTCAACTGAAGGCAATAATTTGTGATATAACATATAAGGTTCTAATGCCCACCAGCACTGACATCAGCCTACAGTTCTGCTGTGGAATACTATCTTTGGTTTATTTCAGTTTTGGGCAGCCAAAGAGGAATAGGGTATAAATAGGATAGGGATTTTAGCCACATTATTTAGCTAATCAGTGTATTTTTGTTGGGCAGCACTTCCAGTTTCTGAAAGCAGGGTATAAAGGAGTTTGACTGCTCATGGAGAAATGAAAGCAGATTTTTCAGCATATGGAAATTACTTTTTTTTAAATCCTTGAGTAAAAAGCTCCTGAAATACTTTCTTAACTTGACAGAAGGCATTAAAACTTTCAAACTAATAGATAACTTTGACAGAGAATTTTAAGACACTGGAATTGAGGGGGTAGAGTCGTACTGTTAAGGTGGCACCTTATTCTACGACTTCTAATAAAGGCATTTTTTCATAGAGCAAGCTCTAATCTTGTTCCTTTTCTCTCCCTGCTGCTACTGAATCCAGGCTTGATGTCCTTGGGATATCTAACTATAAATAATGAACTTGGAGTAGTAGGAAGGATCACTTTAAAAATTTAGGCTTTGTGGGGGAAGAATGCTTTGCAAATGTGAACAAAGTGCTTTTTAGGTTATAGTATTTACCAGTCTGTAAATAAAGGCTCCTGAGGAAGAAAGGTCTTGTTGCTGCAGCTGAGGAGCACGTGTATCGGGCCGACAGAATGTCTTCATTCTGTATGTAGGAGACGATGCTTTCAGTTTCTTTCTGAAGGTTTAGTCAGCCATTTCTTATGTATTTTACTTTTCAAATAAGAGTTAATGCTTTTGCTTTTCACTAAATGCAAAATTTTAATACTTTATCAGTTTTCAATAAATGACTTTTTGCAAGGAAATTCAGAGATTTTTTTTTAATGCTTATTAGCTGTTGTCTGTCTGATCCATAAGCAAAGTATGCAAGTTGCCCAGCTTCTAAAGGTTTTGTGGAGAAGGTTTACTCATAAATTTACATCAAACCAATGACTGCATTAGACCGTTGTCAAATTATGAGATTTATATTTAGCAAAGGGAGTGCTAGCCTCTAGCATGCTTCCCAAAGCAATATTTTGTTTCTTGGTTTGATTATATATGTTGGGGCTTGACCCTCCAATGAATGAGGAAGTATGGAAGAATGATACAGTTTGAGATACTGCTATTTTAAAGCACCCAATGTATAGTCTGCTGAGACTAGAACTTAATGCTATTTTATTGTACAGACCTCCTCTTTGTGCTTTTTTTTTCTTTTTTTTTTTAATTTGCTTTTGTTTTCAGAAATTCCTTTGGAAGTTACTGAAAGCGACTTTTTCCTGAATTGTGAACCTAAGATGCTCTTTTTTCTTTTTTTTTCCCCTGGTTACTCGTATTATGAGCTTTCATGTACATACCTAGAGAAAGGACCACTACATTAAAAGTGAAAACTTGAAGTAAAGATGTTGCAGGACGACCGTTCTGTTCTGTATGACAAATTTGGGACATGTAGTACTATCAATAATTTTCATATCACTTTTGCATGTATGTGGTTTTTTCAGCTTATTTGTTTTCCAGCCAACTCCTGAGAAGACAGGCTTTCAAAGAAATACAGTGAGGGGGGAAAATAATATAATGTATTCTACTGTCTGTATTATAGTTACAAGCGAATCTTTTAATTTCAGAGCTTTCAGTAATTGATGGTGATAGCTGAAGCTGAAGTTTCAGATAGATCTTGATCCTTTAATGTCTACAAACAAAACATACTTGTTTCACTTGTTTTTATGTGTGACATAAAAGGTGTCCAGTTAGATACAGACAGGGGTAGGAAAAGTAACTGCAGAATGACATAGGGGAGATTTCTCTATTTTTTTTTCTAGCTAGACCTGTGTATTACTCAGTTAACATACATTGCATTCATATTCCTCTGCTGTCTGTACAATGACTTTCAGAAGTCCTGATTTGGATTTTATTTTTTAATCCTTCATCTTAGTATGATGATGTAGTGTATAAAGTGATAGAGATTTTTATAATATTTAGATAACACTGCTACTGAAAAGCTCTCCAGTGAAACAATCAGCACCTTTCCAAACGGTTATTTTTGTGAAAATGAACCTTATTATCTATGTCAGTTCTTCAGGTAGAAAGAATGCAGCTAGAATACCTCGCATTGTGTAAGATTTAGTTATTGTACTACTGTTACACTGTTACGTACTCTTAAATACTTGTGTATTAGCAGTAATTGAGGAGAACACACGTTCTACAGATGCAATGCAGCTTCAGGCATTACTATGAAGGAAATGTCTGTTCAGTCAAAGCCATAGGCCTGGAATGTGCCCCTCCTTTCCTTTGCCACAGAACCACATTTTTGTAGTGTTCTTCCTCAGATCTCCCAGAAGCAGAAGTAAATTGAATACTGCAGTGCATTTTTCAGTTGAGCTTGGTAGGAAAGCAGTTGCAACACTACTTCTATTCATTCCCTCTCTGCCAGACTCACTGTCTTTGCTACATTTGTGTGAAATGCTACATGTTTCAGGATCCTTCTTCTCTATTTGAAATCATACCTGTGGGTATGGGTGAGGTTTCGTGAAATGCTGAGAAGACTGTTGCTGACATGGTGTAATCCCTTTCTCACATACACGGTCTTGGTGCTTGCCTGAGCCATTGAAGGCTTATTCACTGCACTGAACTTTTAACAGCAGGAAGCAATAATTATTTAAAGCTCTCTTGATAAGTGTATTGGTGTCTATGTTCTTGCTTCTTTAGCTAGATCAATTTGCTTCTCTGGATACTCACATAAATGGATGAGCACTGGTGATATGAAGGAGTTTGTAAAAATGGATCACAGGAATTATTTGGGAGGAGGCAGGGAGAGCAGTCCGTTTGGTGGCAGCAGCAGCTTAGGTATTAGGTCTGCTGATGCCAGTTATGAAACACTCCTAGCTCTTTTTTATTTTAAAATATTTATTGTAATTGCTGGTGTAACATCCCAGGATGTATCTAACCTAAGAACTTAATGAGCAGTTGGAGCCAATAATGCCAAGCATCTAACTGGCCAAAGGAGAAGCCAATTACATTTTTTTGAAACATTGAAAGGTTTTCAAACTCGGAACTCTGTTGATATTTGCCATACTGACAGAGCATCAGGCACTGCATTCTGAAGATGATTATTGAGGTGGCTGATTGAACCGTACGCTGTGTTCCTTGATGTGCTACAGGTGTCAGTGCAAAATGAATTTTAACTGGTAGATGTCACAGCAGTTCTGTTGTCTGTTAGAAAGTAAAGCTGTGTGATGAAAAATAACAGCTCAGCTGTACTCAAAACACAAGCTTCAATAAAACTCAGAACTCAATAAAACTAGGCAAGTCTTTTGTCCAGTATCGCTCCAGGTAGTACAAGCAGGATCTCTGAATGACTTGCATGTTATAGTGAGTGTGAATTACAGGGTCTTGAAAGAATTGGAAATTTATCTAGTTTGAATCAGCTTGACCATGTTCATATTTCTGTAACTGTGGGCTAATTGTGAGAAGCCCCTGTAGCTGCCTGTAAATAGAGTTCAGTGGGTCAAGACAAAGCCATTTGCTTAGTTGCCTGCAGAAAGGTTTCTTGAACCAGCAAGGTGAACTGCGACAGAAGGCATGACACCAGGAATAGGACTCTTTGGACTCTACTGTTCCTGGAGCAGAACCAAAGAGCTCCCTTCTCCCAAATGTGGTATCTCGTCTACTTTTTTGCCAAACATAAGTTCATGTGAATGGGAGATGTGTTTTGTTTTATAAGGAAGGGTGCTCTCAGGAATACAGAATGCATTCTATACAATGCCCTGCTCCTTCTGCAACACTTCCTGTAATCACTGATAAAAGTAACTGCTGGAACCTCTGTTTTTTTCCTGTGATGAGCAACAAAGATGTATTTGAGTGGAAATGTATTGTGGAGGTCTTCTGTTACTCCCCCCCTCCACCTGCCAGCTCTAAATTTGCATGCAGTTCTCAAGTAAAAAAAACTTTTAATATATACTTCACTTTTTCATTTTTATTGCTCCAGAGCAGTAAACTGAAACCTATTATGAGTGTAGAGGAAGGGTGGGTCTCCCTGCTGCAAGGAGTTTACAGCTGAGCTTGAAATAAGTCCTGTGTAGGTAAGAGTGTGTGGTTTCACACCATCTTGCTTCCCGGCTTGTTTTTCCTGCGCAGCGTGGCTGATGATGGAAGAAGTGAGCTGCCAGGGGGCCTGGCAAATACAGCTGTGTTTTGGCTAAGTTAGAAAGGGGGGAAAAAAGAAAACCTAACTTAAGTTTTAATGCCTCTTTTATTCCTAGGTGTACCCTAGCTGATTATCAGGAATGAATGTATCTTAGCGGAGCTGACAGCGGCGTGACGGGAGCCCCTGCACTTCTGTGGGCACATACTCATGACCATATATAGGCACATACAGTGCAGAAGGTCGGCCTTTTTCAACCAGTGTCAGTTCCGATGTGCCGGGAACAGGAAGACTGGTTTGGGGGTATTTGAAGTCATTGCTTATAGCTTCTTTAAAATAAAACGAACTTCAGAATGTCTCAGTCTGGTAGAGGTAAAGAAGCAGGGTTTCTCTATGTATCTGATGAGTGTCATGCCTTGAGAGAAAGCAGATTGTGAAATAAAGGCAGAAGTATGAAAACAAGGGAGATTTAGCATAACTGACACCATTCTGTACGTTGCTACCTCTGTGCTTGTGTAGTCTGAAAACTGCAAATACTGTAGTTTCTGAGTGTAGGCATTTCTTTGATAGACAATTATTTTAATCCCTAGCAGAATGAAGAATAATATCCATGTTCATTGCATACAACAAACCTGTCCTTTTTTTCTTTAGCTAAGCTTCTCAATCTGAATTTTTACCTTAACTGAAGTAATTTACTTTGTAAAATCAAAAAGCTTGTAACTGATGTGATGGGTAGCATTTGGCTTTGCTTAAATCAAAAAAGCAAATCTCACTAGGTCTTACCTACTGATGTCAGACTTCCATGTAAGTGAGAACTGATGACTGTGACTGGTATATATGTGAAAATCAGATAAAGAGAACACCTGCAGTGGGGCATGCTTTTTCTGGTTTGTTGTTTGGTTTTTTTTTTGGAACTTCCTCTCAGCCTCTCCGATTTGCCCAAATTAGTGCTTAGATTGGGTTTGTGCATTCAAGGAATTAAATCTAGTAAATGTGCAGTTCTTTACATAGACTTGTGTTATGGGTTTTGTCTGGTGGCAAGGGAGGGGTTAAATTGGTGACTTCGAGTCACCCTCCTATTCCCCCCCCCCCAGGCATTTGGTAAGGGGGGAGGGGAGTGGGAGTGGGGGAAGGGACACCACCTTTAGCCTTTTGTAAGAAACTGCTTGGAAGGCAGGGTCCAGCTCAGGATGCATTCCACCAGCCAATCGGTGCCTCTGGGAATAACATATTTAGGAACAATAGGAACAATAGGTGCGGCACTGGGGGGGGGAGCCCTTCTTCCCGGGAGCCAATAAAGACCTCCGATGGCGGAGAAGAGGGATGCTGGAAGAGACAGCCATGCAGGTATTGAGTCAGCCCATGGAAGAGAACAGGCCCATGGAAGAGAACACTCTCAGCATTTCCCTTGCCACGTGGTGAAGAGAAGAAGCAGCCATGGAGGACCCCACGCTGGAACTAGAAGCCCCACCGGAGTCGGGGGAGTTGCTGGGGGACTGAGGCCCCATTGGTAACTACCATGGCAGCCAAGAGAGACTGTGAGGAAGAAAAGAGTGGCTTGAACTGACTGCAACTCCCACCTTTCCCCCCAATGTGCTGCCAGGGGGAAGAAGGTACAGAACAAAGCTTTTGGGCTTTGGGACGAATGGGGGAGTGGGGGAGAAGTGCCTTTTGTGTAAGATGTGGTTTCTCTCTTTTAATATCCTGCTTCTTGTTGTAAATAGTTAATAAATTCAGTTGTTTTATTGTTCTTCACAAGTTGTGACGGTCTCTTGCCCATGACCCTAAGTGGTGAGTGAAACCCTCCTTGTTCCCTGCCTCAGCCCACCAAGTTTAGAAAAAAACTGTCCCCACAGTTTTGTAAACCATGACAACTTGTGGTAAAAAGCTGTTTGTAAGACCTTGTTTTGTGAATCATTGATGATCCGATGTTCTGAACTCTGAAGTTTATAGCTTCTTGCAAGACACTCTGCAAACATTTAACAGAAAACAGTGTCTGTAAATCTGATCTTGGGAACTAAATCAGTAAAACACCATCTTAAATATTAGGTGGTGTTTTGGGAGTAGCTAGAGTAATAAAGGGAGAAACTTTAGGTGATTTCTCAGTCTTGGCTTTTGAGTTTTCTAAGGGAATACTCTAACCTAATTTTTTGTTATTTGCTGATATAAGGCAGTGTACTGTGTGTAAAGGTGCAGTTCTCTTGAATGGAAAAGGTTTTGGCATTTAGAATTTTAAAATGTTATTTTGTTTCTGGTTTGACTTGTTCAAATCGGTTCTAATCATTTTTTTTAAAGTTTCAATATATTGAATAACCGGCATTGGTTTCAACTTTAATGTATCTTATTTAAGTGTTTTCTTAAACATTTTCAGCAAAAAAACCTTTCAGTTTCAACTGGACTGTATTGAATTTTTTTGCCTGCCACTTCATATTACAAGTAGTGGGTCTCCTGCTATATGTGCAGTTTAATTTTTTTTTTTAATTTGCCCATAAACCCCATATTTTGTATGAACTGTCCTTTTGTTTAAATTGTGCTTCCCCAAGGGATAGCTGAGCCAGTGGCTTTTTACTACCAAAATGAGGACATCTTAATCTCCTTGAGGCTTGTTTATCCTTCAGTATCAGTGTGAATTTGGGAAACGGGGAAACCTCCTTTAGGGCATTTATTTCTGGAAAAACTCAGTGGCAATGAAGAAGCTGTAAGTGGTTTTCAGTTCTTTTGTGTTAAGGGAGACTACTGGATTTAATTCTTTTATATGGCTTCTTGAATGTATGAGTTGGGGAAATACGGCTTTTTCAGATACTCCTCTCCACAGATAAGTTAATTTGGTTTAACTCCTGAAGAAAAGTGGATTGATTTTTAAATGGGCTTCACAATGGCAAGTTAGCAAAATGCAGAGTCTCAGCTGACAGACTCAACTTCTGAGGAGACGTTAGGTTTTTTGCTTCTGTAAGCATGAATGTACTTCTTGATGAGATGTTCACTGAGAATTTGCATGATGGTGTTTATCTGTCCTATTAGAAGTGATATCTATGATGAATTATCATACCAAAAAAATTCTCATTGACAAACTGAATTGACTAGTAAAATGTTCATTTAGAAACGATGTTTAGGTTGGTCTGTCCCGAGGAAATACCTGTTACTGTTGAATACTTCTGAATGGTTATTACCCATACTATAGCTAATCTGACTGATAAGAATAGTTCTTACTGATAGCGAAAAAAGAAGCAAAACCAGTTTTGCATTACCGAAAGAGCTGAAAATGAGGTATCATTCCAGTTTTAGTACAGACTTAATATCTCACCTTACAGATACTACTAATTTAGAGCAGAGGGTTATTCAGAGCGTAGTTTGGGCACCCAAATTTTGTTTAACTTTGCTCATTTAAGGAAGTCTTGTTTCTCTGCTTGCCCAGAGCTAGCCCGGCGTTGGCAGGGGTAAGCGGTGTTGTTCACCTCCTGAAGTCGACTTGGAACCAAGATGCAGTGTCCCTGTGTCCAGCTTTGACGGGGAGTCAGCCTGGTAGTCATGCTGAAAGCACAACTAAATACTTGCTCTTAGACCAGAATTTAGGCATCACCCCTGATCCCAGACTCTGTTAATTGGTTGTTTAATAAAATGCCCTAGTAGCCTTGGAGCTTGTCTTGCCCTTGTTGTTCATGAGTGCTTTCCTAGTACTGTAGGTTAGCTATATTTCATGTCCTTTAGATTGCTTTGGGTTGAGCATTGAGCTGCGTGCAAGTGCCCTGACTTCAGCAGGAGAGGTATGGGATATGTCCTCACTTGGGAAAACTGTACAGACCGGTGGCTGGGATAATCTCTGGCTAACGCAGATGAGTTTACATTCCTCTGAGTCAAAGCTTTCTTCTTTATCTGGGCAAGTGCTTTAATAGGCTGCCATGGAAGAAGATGCTCTTGCCTCTCTCTTTTGAGAAGAGTAAACCCTGTTGTATTTATCTTATTATAATGCAAATTAATGTTTACATGGTAAGAGGAGTTCTGATTTGGGTATTTGAGGTGGCAGATAAAGGCTGTCTGCAATCCAAAAAGTGGTATTCAATTTAGAAAGTTGGGAACCCACAGCCTTTCCATTTCCATTAGCCAGCTCTGGTTGGCTGTGTGCTGACTGTTAGTGAGCAGAAGGCTGCGTGGGCTAGTCACTTGGGATCTCATGGAGTTTTGAACACTGCTGATGAGGCAGCTAAGTGCTCTCTCAGGACTCTCTAAGCTTGAACCATCTCTGCTGGAGACGTTCTATGAACCCTGGGCCCTGTCAAGAACCCTGTGCCCTGAGCACTGGCTGTGTTGCTGCTGACTGTGAAAGCTATTTACTGATCAGTTCAAGAGCTCTACCATGCTCAGACAGTTCTTTTGTAATTTCAAATGTGCAAATGTAAAGCATTCTTTGGTTACTTTCAGGTATTTGTTAATGGAGTATGTTCTTCTTAAAGAATTTCAAACAGGAAGCCCAGAGAATGCAGACACTGAATCTCTCGGCTCTCTGTTCAATAGAAACATAACTGAAGGTGTTAGAAATGGGAACTATGATTCAGGTAGTATCCCGTATTTGAATAGTGACATCATGTCAAGGATGCAAGAAAGCTTTGCATGTCTCCTCAACTTAGATAACTGTACATTGTGAAGGATAGGAATTTTCATCAGCTGAAGTTAGGAAACCAGCATTTATGTATTTATTTATTTTTATAATGGGTGCCCTTAAACTGTTAAGGGGGAAAGAAGAATGAATGAAAGCAAGTTCGATGAGTGACATTCTACAAGAAGGTAATAGTTGAAAAGTTTTCAGGTTGGTTCACATCAAAAAAAGTATTTTTGTGTTCCTTTTGCAGGCACATGTGTCTGCAGATGTGCAGTGAGCCAGTGCAGGGAACTGGTCTGAAAAAAAAAAAAAAAAAAAAACACCTTCCTAATTTTGCTCACTGTGCAGTTGTACAAGTGTTTGTGTAAGCAGAAGGAGGGAGAAAGGCGGGGCAGGTGCATATACTTTTAGTGGTAGTACTGGCTTATGCTGTTTTGTCTGCAAGAAGTTGTGGCTGAAGGCATTTGCTTGAGGACTTGCATTAAAGAAGTTCTCAGGGTGTTTCTTTAAATTTTATCTCCTGATGCTGTGGTACTAAAAGGCCTTAGGGTAGATGCAGGTGAAATTACATGCCTTAGTGTCTATACAAGTGTTTTTAACCTTATGTAATCTATCGATTACTGTCTAGCTGGGGGCCTTTACGAAGGTTTAGAACCATAGGATAAAAATAAGAGGACAAGCTTTGACAATTGAATGTATCTTCATCATGGTTTTTTGCACTCTTGGAATGTGTGTTCATTCCCAGGAATCCATGGACTCAAAGTTGAAATAGATAGTGAATATGTTGGTGAACTGATTTGTTACCTTAATATTTTTCTTTTTGCCAGTAATACAAAACGTGAGCAACTCAATTTCTCTGCTTCCATTGCATAAAATCCCCTCTGTTCTGTTTGAGGAGGTGGAACTTTATATTCTGTGTTTCTCACAAAGACAGAGTAGTTTAAATAATGTGAACACATATGAAACAGTGGAAGTTGTACAGTTTCATGTCTGGGTATTAAAGCTATACAATGCATCATTGGTTTGGATGGGAATGAATACAAGTATGTACAACCACATAATTGTTTTTGTATTTAAGGTGCGTATAGCAGCAAAATTCATAATTCATGCTCCTCCTGGGGAATTCAATGAGGTGTTCAATGGTGAGTCTCTGTCTGCTCTGTCCTTTCATTTAAAGCATCTATATCCAAAATTGTATTGCAAATTACTCTCTTGAATTTCATATAGCCTGTATTTTAGCAGCTCACTTGCTGTAAGAGCTGTTTTTTATAGCTTGGCATAATGAGATTTGCAGTCACAAGGCAGCTTGAAGTTTAAATGCGAAAGAGGGAAAGTACCACTTTTCTTTGTGATGTGAGAATGAGCTTTCTTTCTGTTTTTAATCAGTCATGAATTAACACTTGTTAAGGTTTTGGTTTAGAAGGCATGTACTTTTGGTTTTTTTCAGTCTTTTGATAGACAATTACACCTTTCAACAGAAGATAAACTAGATGAAATTAAAATGTCCTTTTAAAAAAAAATGTAATTGCAAATACTTAACCTTGAATATACAGAGGACTACTACTTAATGCCAGTTGTGGAAAGGATATTAATCTTCTCCAAACATTTTTAACCCTTAAATTCTGGGCCCACTTCATTTTACTGAGTGTATTGGTAAGCTCAAAGGAAACTTGAAATTAGCTTTTCTCAACTATTGTTGCCTGAACTTTACCTAAGATGTTATTTTTCTTTAAAAATTGTTTTGTTTGTCTTGCATCAAGATATGAGCATACATCTCATGTAAGAAGGCATACATTTTGTAGCTGTGGCTTACAAACAGTTCTAATGCTATTTAAGTAAAGAAGTAAGTTTAGCATACTAAACCTTTTTAGTCAGTGTCAGGCTGAAGAGAGGTTGATTTGTTAAAGAATGTAATATTTTTAGAAATACCTTGTTCTTCAGTTAAACTGTGACCAGCTGATTATTATTTAAACCTAGCTTGTACTGCATTTGTGAAACTAACTGCGGGTGAGCAGCTCATTAACCCAGCTCCCTGAAGGTTAACACAGTTTCATAGAGCAGTACTGCTATAAACTTTATTGTTCAGCTAGTTCATAGTTGCAGCTACCTGCTCAATAACAGAGTGTAATGTGTTTGAAAACACATAATGAAACATTTGCTCATAAATGTGTGAGCAGTGCTCAATGAGATTCAGACTGACTTCTAAAAAAAAGAGAGAGAAAGCTTTAAATTCCAATTCTGTATATTGTGGTTTTGTTGATTTGGGTTGGTGTGGGGGTTTTTTGGGTTTGTGGGGTTGTTTTTTTCTGTTTGGGGTGTTTTGTTGTTTTGTGATTTATTTTGGGTTTTGTGTGGGTTTTGTTGTTTGGGGTTTTTTTTTTTAATGAAAAAGTATTCAATTATATACTGTTTGGTTTTTTTTTTTTTCACTTGCATGATACCTTGGAAATCTTTAGAAGAGTTAAAAATGTTATAATGAGACTAATGATCAGTTAGTTAATGATCAGTGCATTAAATTGTTGTTAAATAGTGCCTAGAAAATAAGCCAGTATATCAAGTACATTAATAACAATTTACTGCATAGTAAATATGAAGTCATTCTGAGGAGACTGTTGACTTTATTATATGTTCACATGTTTCTTGTATGATGGTAGATGAAATGGTATTGTGATATATTGTGCTCTGACTACTAAGTGTCATTAAGGAACAAGAGCAAAGCAGTAAGGCTTAAAAAAAATAAGTACAACACATACCATACTAAAATACTGTAACCACTACCATCAATACAGTGTGAGGGATTTGGTAGTTTACGTCTTAGAAGTGAACTTATTTGAATCCTGTGCTGTTCTCATTCAGAACTTCTCTAAAAACTCGTTTGACAGATTCCTAGAGCTGTCATACAACCTGTATAATATGGCTTATATCTGCTTACAAGATTGTATTGGAAGGGATCCATTTCCATACTACAGTTCTCATTTTATTCAGTCAAAATTATGAAATATGAAACAATACATTTCCTACCTAGTAGTCTGTATGGGTATGGGGTGGTTTGGGGGTTTTTTGTAGAGTCTATCAACATTTTTTTGTGACTAAAACAAGTTTCTGAGTTAACTGTACTTTTATGTTGTAAATATCTCCTTTCAGACGTTCGGTTGCTGCTTAATAATGACAATCTTCTCAGGGAAGGAGCAGCCCAGTAAGTACCAGATGCTACATACTCAGCTGCATAAAAGCAAGATGTTTTTCAGTAAGATTTTCACTGTCAGTAGGTGATTCGTGTAAAGAGACATGTGCTTGGCAAGTAAAACCCTATTATGTGTGCTGTGCATCTTTGATCACGATTAAATTCTTAGCAGAGGAGAGATCTGTGTTGTATCCTAATGGTTAGAGCAACTGTTTTGGAAGTGGGTGAACTGGATTTTGGAACTAGTCTTCACCTTTTTGGATTTCATTGTCTGTTTCTTGGTAGATGTTGTAGGCACTAAACATCCAGAAGATACTGCTTCCTTAGACCCTACTTCTATATCAAAACATTATGACAACTATATTTTATGCCAAAATTTTTTCATCTGTAAGAATGGACATGTCTGGCTTAGTAGATTGGATCCCTGTGGAATTTAAGCTTCATCTGTTTCTCCAGTTTCTGTGGCTTACTGTAAAGCTTGTGTGTTTGTTTATATCAGGTTACTCTTGAACACAAATCATTGTGTAATGGTAGTTGGAATCTGTAATATGAGCACTGAATAAACCAAGGTGATTCCAAGAATTTGGGCCTACTAGATAGCGAAGCATTGATATAATTTTTTTGATGCATCATTGCCTAGAATATTATTTAAATCTCTTACAGCTACTATGGAAAAAGATTGTGCTTGATTCAGGCTTTTCATTTTTTTTTCTCTTGTAGTGCATTTGCACAGTACAACTTGGACCAGTTTACTCCAGTAAAAATTGACGGTTACGATGAACAGGTATGAATATAATGACATACTTGCTGTGTTCCTTAAACTGTTCCAGATGTTCCAGCATTGGAACATATCTTGGCGAGAAAGTGAAAAGAAATGCATCTTCCCTGCCAAAATATAGAGATTATGGCCCTCCAGTAGTACCAGTTCCATAGGTTAATCTGAAGAGCTTGAATTTTCATTCCGTGGTATTGTCCTGAATTCAGTCAGACCTGATTTGTAGCTATAGAAACAATTTGCTCCACCTTTAGTACTAGAAGACATGAATTTCTATATTGTATTGTTTAGTGCAGTAAGAGGGTAAGATGCAGAGTTTTTTTTCTGAGTCAGTGTGTTATGTTACCCTTGTCCTATAATTTTTGCCTATGAGTAAGCTCCAGTTAAATGTAAGATATAATTAGATTTGGTGTGGTATTTTTTTTTCTTTATTCAATAGCAAATGTTATTAACTAATATTTTATAATACAGGTTTTGATAACGGAACATGGTGATTTGGGAAATGGAAAATTTTTGGATCCCAAGAACAAGATTTCTTTTAAGTTTGATCACTTAAGAAAGGAGGCTACTGATCCTAGACCCCACGAAATTGAAAATGCCATAGAATCCTGGAGAAATTCAGTTGAAACAGCGATGAAAGCATATGTGAAAGAACATTACCCAAATGGTGTCTGCACAGTAAGTACTAAATTATATAACCACAGTGTCACTATAGATAGAAATCTAAAATAAAAGTGTAAGCCTGGAAGATGGGATGGGCAGGTTCAACTGTAACAAATTCAGTCCTGTCAGGGGTTCATAGAGGGAAATGAGGGAAAGCTTCAGAAGTTTAATATTTCAGCTCTTGGATTACTAGTAGGCAGTTTCCGCAGGTCATAAGTGAAAACTTAACTCTCAGTTCTGAAGAATTTTTATTTAAATTTCTTAAAGGATTAAGACCTTTTGTAGATTACTGCAAGTTGGTCCCATTGATCCTGGTTATCTGGGTGATTACTTTTAAAAAAAAAAACAAAAAACAATCCATAAGATGGAAATGTCTGTCTTGGCTTGGTTTACTGACAAAACTGTCAGTAAAGCAAACTGTTTTCCCTCTGTCACATCTGCTGTATATCAAAGTGCTGTATTCTTACCACCAGAATCAGTGGGTTCTGATGGCTTCTTGAAATAAAACCTCTTGCTCTGGACCAGAATAGCATTCATTTGCTGCTAGGAGCCCTGTGACTATTTAAAGTTCAGCAAACTGATCTAATGGTAGCTGCCCTGTGCTTTGTATAGCCTGATGGAAAAACTAACTAAGGAAAAAAAATTCGGTTGCTGAGTTAACAAGTTGGATTGGATCCTCAGGCAGTCAGATGAGTTCCAGCTTTTGTAAAGGAAACCAGATTGCATGTTCATTGAAATAATTTTTAGTAGTATTTGATTTTAGGGGATAAAGCAGAACAGAGGAACAAACCCAGCCTTTAATCACCTTTTCACTGGTTTGTAAAGGCTTAAATCATAATTCAGTGGTAGAATATATATCATCTGGTAATATATATCGTCACTGCTATAGGCTTAAAATCCATATAGTTGGAGAACATTGAGTTTGCAGTATATAAAATTTCAGTTAAGATGCTTGACCTTCAGATTTTCTGCATTGTACTATACGCTTTTAATGTTTCATGTAATTAGTATTACGTAAGAACCATAGTGGTTGTAAAATTACATTTTACAGTTTATTCTGTACTGTAATGATAATAGGACTAAATGTCTCTAAGCAGTTTGAGCAGGACATACACTGAAACTTTAACTCAGGTTTTGGTTTGTTTGTTGGGTTTTTTTTTTCCATTTCTAATTAAGGTGTATGGCAAAACAATTGATGGACAGCAGACCATTATTGCATGCATAGAGAGCCATCAGTTCCAAGCAAAAAATTTCTGGTAAGTTTCTCTGTGGATACAAATACAGTAAAATATCCAAACTGAATAGCTGCACTAGTGCCATTACACTGATAGTCCTTAGTTCAGGCAAGGAGGTGCATATGCATCTTGCATGTAGCTTTTTTCTCCCTCTACCCCCACCTTAAGTTTTTCTGCCAAAACTGTGTAAAAATCTCTTCCTTTGTGGTAAGTAAAATAGCAGACTGCACATCTGCACCTCCTTTGCAGAACTTTGGGAAGTTTGTAAAATTTGTTGTGACTCTTCTAGTTTATCATGCTGGCACCAATACCCATGCCTGTGTTCCCCAGTACAGTTGCTTCTGCTTATGTTGCTTCCTTTGTGACTGACAGAATAAAACCAGCTCCTTCTAATTAGCATGTCTGTGAGAAGGAAGGTGTGCAAAGATTAATTTACTGTAGAACTTGAATCGTTCTTTTTTGTGTGAGGCAGATACAGGTGATCTTAAATGAAATGAAGTGTTACAAACTGCAGCTTGACTTTTTTCTGTCCTTGGTTGAAAGATGTTTTCCACAGTCCAGAGTGAACTTTGGAAAGCTCCTTGCAGGAAACTGGCCAGAGTTGAAATAAATATCACAGCATTGGAATTCAGTTAAGGAAGTATCTCCTAAAGATAGTTAATATATGGGTCTGTGTGAAGAAATGTGTTTCATTATTTTTTATTTGCTGTTTTGCGTGTGCTTGAAATCATATTCAGTAATCCCACAGGTAATGAATGGAAGTGCAGAGATCTTTGTGTTCTCATGCTGAAGGTGAATATTATGTGTGCATATTAATTTTAGCACAAGTCTGTATCAGTTAAATGATTTGCCCAGTATACCATTCCATAGATTTTAATGGAATTTACGCAGTTAATAAATAATTTTTCCTACTGACTTAAAGCTTACTAGATAAGTCTGCATATTTTATATCAAAAGTAACTTGAAATAATAATGAATTTTTTTTTGATTCAGAAGTATGATTGAATTTTGGTATTTCAAGTAGTTACTTTAATATTTTAGTCTTTGTGTTAAAGAAGAGGAACAGATATGCAACAACCTTTCACAGATGGAGAAAAACTTTCAAGTTTTTCTTTAATAAAGTTGTGGTCAGACATCTATGGGTAACTATTGACCCTGTTTCTAACAGTTTTACAGGGGTATAGTCAGACTCTAATCCTTAGCAAGTTTTGATAAATACACATTGGTTTGGAGGATTTGGGGATGGAGGAACGGATTCAAAGTTGACCAGGCTTCTCAGTTATCCAGCTTGCTGTCTGGATATCCAGCCCAAGCCGCAGCCAGTGTTCTCAAGGTGTCCCAGCTTTTTAGGCATTTGGAAGGCTGGCAACCTACCATGAAAGCAAGTTTCTTGGATGATAGAAAAACAATACATGGCAAAGAAAAATGTTCTATGAGTTTCTGAAACATAATAGGATAGATAGTTTATTAAAGAATGTGAAAGAAAAGGAAGGATGGTTAATCTCTTACAAAACATCTGAAATCAGCAGAGGTAAATAAAGTAATGACACGTTCTTTTTAACTTAGAGCATTTCCTACAGAGAGATCCTTCTGAACTTGAACACTTTTCTTGGAATAGCATCTTAAGGATGAAAAAGATATCCAGAGTGTAAACACCGTGGTCACTTTAACTTCAAGGATCACAAACTTACTAAGTAGCAAACAAATATGTTAGTTTATAATTGAATCCCATGCATCTAAAAACTAATAATCTACCTAAGATGTAGTTCAGCTCGTAAGATTTCTTATAACTGATGGGTTGGTTTTAAGACTACCAGTGATATAGTGTCACTGTGTTGGGTGACTGTTTCAGTTGTCTTAATGATGCCAACAAGTTTCTGAATTGCCTTAGTCTGGATTTTTAATGTTAATCTGTAATTTGAATGTTGTCTGAAATAATCACCGACGGCTTTATAATTGAGTTAACATTGTTAGTATCTAAGAGGTATCAATATAGATCCATTAGTAGCTGTTAATTGTAGTCTTTCTCTCCCCTTGTTGACCACACTGGAATCTACACCTAACATTAGTAGGATTGGAACTCATAGTATCAACTTCCCTTCTTTAAGTGCAAACAAAGGAAGAATTGAGAGACACCCACAGTGAATTCTTGCTATAGCTCTGATGTACTAACCTTCTTAATCCACTAACCTCATAACTAAATAAGAAAATGTCTAGTCTACAGGAAAGAAATCAGGTGAAACTACAATCTCCCCATCCTGTTTTCCGGATGTTTGAAACTCCCTTTAAGCAATTTGGTAAAAATATTGGATTTGTGGAAGGAAATTGAAAGGAGATAGTTGTTCTGGAACAGAAATGCTGGAAGACCCGAAAGGCCTAGTTATAGTTCAGCATAGCAGAAAGTCTTGCTCTTTTAATGTTCCTTCCATTTGAATTTTTCATAGCCTGATGTGAAGTGTGACTTTGGCTGATCCAGGAAGTCGGTCAGGTCCTGGAAACAAAAATACGGACTGTATATGCCTAATTAATAACAAAGGAGGAAAAGAATATTGGAGGCTTTAGGTAATTTCAGAAATTAAGTCCTATTGTTAAAAGTTCCTTTCTAATAAATCTCCTTGGTGCACATCTGAAGCCAAGGGTGAATATTTTGGGAAACTTCTCTTCTTGACTGATTACAGGGCTGAATCTTTCGGGAAAGATTTTGTGCATATGTAGTTGCACAGCATATTTCATTCTGTTTTCCTTTGACTATCAGTTGTATGTTGGGTATTTTTTTCTTAACCAGTGGGGTGACATCTGATTTCTATTTTTTTTTAAAGGAATGGCCGTTGGAGGTCAGAATGGAAGTTTACAATCACTCCTTCAACTACTCAAGTGGCTGGCATCTTGAAAATTCAGGTATACTTATCTCAAACTGTGTCCTGATCAGTAAAGTCTCTGGTTATTATCAAGGGAGACTCATACCAGTGTATTAAATATTCTAAGAGAATTTGGGGACCCAATAAGCAAAGCAGAGTGTTAGTGACTTAATTGCATATTTACCTAATCCTTACAAACACAAAATATATGTTTAATGTAATGATTCAGAAGACTTCAGAAGGTGTATTCACCTCAGCTAGGCACATACCTCTTTAGTTTCCAGTTTCTTGTTAATTTGCAGTGGCACAAGCCGTTCCTGAGGATAGGCCCTTTCTGAAGTAGAACTTTTTTTTTTAACTGATAGTAGCAGGTTTTTTCATGTTACCCACCCTATTGTTCAGAAAGGTGGGAACCTTTGATTTCAGTCATTCCACTGTCTGATTTTTTTTTTTTTTTTTAATCTGGGTCTCCTTCATTTAGAATTTGCCTTTCCTGTTGGCTTTAGGGCATTCAGAAAGGAGATACTGTCCAAGCAGGAATGCAGAAATCATGAGCCCAAAGAAAGCCTGACTGCCGTGTGGTAGGCAGGGGGATGTGACTTCCTGGATTGGTTCCCTGGAATGTGCACATATATTTTGTAGAAGTTTATTAAAACAATTTTGAGATCAGGGACTAGAATTTTAGTGCGGTCTGGTTTTCAGCGTAGAACTTTATTATCTTTTTATAAGACATAGAGTCAAGTTCCCTTTTCCTGCTCTTTTTGTGCCCCCATGAGTTTTGCGTTTCCTTACTGCTCAGTGACTTGACTTCAGGAGGAAGATGCAATGGAATGTTTTTCTAGCCATAGCCTGAGACTAGGATGTTATTTTAGGATGTGGTAGCTGTGTTCAGATCCACCCACGCAGGGGGTCTGAATCTATTTTCTTCATTCTGGGGCAAATTCTGTAACAACTGGAGTAATAGTCAAAATGTGGACAGCCATCTTTATGTTGTCAGATCAAGATGGTCATGGTAAACACCCTAAGTGACTTCTAGGCTTCTCAGGGCTTTGGAAGAATCTAAGTAAGCTGTCGCTTAAATCCACCTTGCAGCAAAACAGGCATTTTCTCCACAGCATGCCCTTTTGGTTAAATGTTTTAAGAGATTTTCCAAAACAAGCAGACAGGTATCTGTCTAATTCTGGGAAGGGTTAGCCCAGTAGCCTAGAAAATAGCCTGAAGAGGGAATTTAGTACGGTTTTAATCTGCATCTCTATTTGGGAACCAGCTGATTTTGTCTTTTATTACTGTTTCACATAATTAATGAAGACATTTTTTACATTCATCAAAGTCTCTGTTTTGGGGAGTGATGAAAAGTTTTACTTTTTTTGCTTGTATAGGAACTACTTGTTTCATCAAGGAATTTTGAAATCTGCTTCAAATTTTTAGAAATTGTCTAAAATCTCTTCAGTGTATATGGGAGTGCTCCCCCTTCCCCTCTCCAAACAAAGTGCTTTAATTTTTTTAAGGAGCAAAATAACTTTTTTTTAATATGAACTCACTACAACATTAGTGAAATTTCAGAGTACTGAAATTTCAGTGTAATTTGCAGAAGCTCTATGCTTGCAATGTGGCCATTGCCCTGTTTCTGGTAAGACCTTTTATGAATGTGTTGGGGAAATTCCAGCATCACCTGCTGTTTTCAGGGGTCTTCAGTATTTTGCACAATTTCTTCCTTTTTTTTAATCCTGTTAATACATTCTAATATAGGAGATTCTCAACAGTCTTAAGCTCTGATATTGTTTCATTTTCTTTTAATTATATGTAAGGGGAAAACTGAAACAGCAGAGTCTTTTACTAAAACTAAGTCCCTGTGGTGCTTGACATGTTTCAACTGTGCATGGAAAACAACTGATAAGCACACTGGTTACTAATTTTATCTCTTAGATAATTAGTTATTCTCATCCCTCCTTAGTTAACCTTTCCAAGAGGTTCTGTTCGTAAGCATCATCCTTCTTGTAGTCTTCTGAACCCAGACCTAGCATTCTAGAAGGATGTCAGCCATGAGGTATAGTACAGAACAGTTACTTCTGTTTTGCATAAGATATAACACATCCCAGAATTAGATTTGACTCTCTATCCCTGTGAAGTTTTTAGGCCTGAGTGTTTGCCAAGAATGTGAACTCAGTGAGACAGATAAGGTGTTGGTGCTGATGTTGGCCTCAGGGCACAGGGAAGGTTTGGGCCCTCTGCAATGGATTGTGACAGAGAAGAGGGGAGATTTATAGTTCTCTGGATTCTGCTTTTTCATTGGGACGTCTCAGAATTTTGCATCGAGTAAGCACTTCTCATCTTTTAGGAACTGAATTGAAAAAGGCTGACAGAAGTTTCACCCAGCAATGTTTGATTTGAAAAGAAGCTTATTTTATGGTTAGGTTAATACCTTTTGTTGAAAAACAAGTATTTAACAATAAGCAAAATAATAATGTAAGATGAATCATAAGGAATAATGTTTTTCTCATATAGGAAACCTTTCTTTTGCTTAAATGTTATAACTGTCTTAATCTGTCATGTTTTCTCTTATTGTTGATTCCAAAATTGAAGGTCTCTTGCACACATCATGATCATAATGTATCTGAAGCTATAGTATTGTGCATTAATCTCCCAATTAAAATGTTATCTTACGTTAATAGGATGAGACACAAATTCTTCAGTTCCTCATAACATCAGCTATGTTGACTTTATGTTGACTTTATCAAAATTGTAAAAAAAAATCTTTGAAGATAACATGTTTAAATGCCAGTGAGCTGCATAACTCCTCAGTATCATTTATTGTGACTGATTACATGTAATTTTATGTAATGCTTCCTATTTTTTAAGTTTTCTAGCAGTTGCATTAAAAACTGAATGTTTTCAGATCCTTTCCAATTTAATTTAAAAGTACTGAAGTTAGCTTGGGTAGAGTTTTACTGGTCTTGTCCTCTTGCAAAACAATCAAGGAAGCTGTTCTGTAGATACAGTATTTCAAGAGTAAATAGATTTAATTATGCTTTCCCATCTAACCTTGGCAGACTTTGTCCCAAAGAGCTCCTTTGTCTAGATAACTACTGGCTTTTGTTATGAGCCATATCTAATAGAGGAAATATCAAAACCAAGCAGATCTAGAAAGGGAAGCTTATTGTTGCACTGTCCCTAGAAAACAGTTTAGGTGAAGAAAAAACAGCTTCACAGTATCCTTAAGCCTTGCCAAAACTATTCTCATTTTAAATGTATCTTCACTATTTCAAGAGTTTTAGTAAGGTCATGTAAATAGGATGTCATCTTCTTTGTGATGTGGTTTAGTGGTGGACTCAGCAGTGTTAGGTATAGGGTTGGACTCGAACTGAAAGGTCTTTTTCAACGTAAATGATTCTATGATTCTAAACTTCCTTGCATGAAATACTACTTAAGGCACATCAACACAAAAATGTTTCCAGAGTAGCTTCTTTGCTGTTACCCCTCAAAAATATTTAAATTCTACAACACTTTGGTTTTCCTATTTGTTTTTGTTGTTCTGTAATATTTTATGTGTGTTTTTGCTTGATTCATATAGTTTTGTTATTATGATTAATACTATAATACTTTGATTTTTCTTTATGTTGTTGGTCTGTAACATTTAATATGAGGTTCTTTGTTTGAATTTTCTGTAGGTTCACTATTATGAAGATGGTAATGTTCAGCTGGTGAGCCATAAAGACATACAAGATTCTCTAACAGTGTCTGTAAGTGAACTTTAAAGACTGTAGTGTGTATAATCTTTTTCATTTAAAAAGAGAAGCAAGCTTAAAAAAAACTCAGAAGTTTGGAGGCTAGTTTGCTCTTCTGCATGAATAAGAATTAATGTTCTAATTTATAAATATTTTGTATGTGATATTTACTACTTTTACCTAACGTGTAGTTGCTGTATTAAAAAAAAAAGTTTAAAAAAATTAAAATTAATGTATGCTTACATGTGGCTTATATAAGCTAAATTAACTTTGATTGTAAATCTTTAATTAGCTTGCTGTCAGTCCTTCTGTGCTTCTGCTGTATTTAAGCTTTGGTCTGCAGAGTTACCTATGGGATTAATATTTTATTATGAAGGAGGTTTGAGTTAATAATAACCCACTTGAGTAGTACAGTCTCTAAGAGATTGCCTCCTTTGGTCACTGGGAGAAGACCAGTATGCTAAAAATAGTAAACAAGTGCTACCAGTTGAGAAGCAGTAGTGGGTATTCTCTCTTCATTTCTTCCCTGTCTGTAACTGGTGCTGTCAGCCTCTTGCTTCTCTACAAAAGCCCTTTCAGGGATTCTTTGGCTTGAAAAGCATAACACACTTTGAATAAAATCATACTTTATATTTAACTTCTTGTCAAATGGATCATTATAGTAATGAGGAGCAGACAGCAGAAATAAAAATTGTTTGGAAATAGTACCAGATGTATCCTTTAAGAGTTGGTAAAGTTGCAACAAGAACAACTACTACTTTTGAGACAGTGTTCTTCTTGCCTACTGGAGATTGTGTTAATTAACAGTAAGATATTCTGTTGAAGTGTTCTTTAAACTGGTTAAACTGGCAAAGGGAAATTGTAAAAGTGGACAGTAGAAGTATTTTAATGATAGTGACTAGTAGTAAGCAATTTGGCTCAAAATCTCAGTTCATCAATAAAGAATATTGTTTGTTACTATAAAGCAAGGCTTGTCGGCTTTTCAGTTGCAATAGCGCCATAAAGAATGGGGGAGTGTGGTGCCAACTGATAACACTTCTGAAGCTGTAGATATAAAATTACTTTGGACCCGCTCCGCAAAGGGTAGTCTTTCATCCAACTAAGAGTTGCTTCAGGGAAGATTATATGGAAGTAGTTCTCCTTTCAATAGCTTTTACTTCACTTTCTATTGGGAAGAAATGTAATCATGTTCCGCAGTTTAGTAAAGCATCAGAAGACCAATGACTAGAGAAACATCTTTTACATAACTTTCCTACCTCCTGCTAGAAAAAAGCAAGTATGTTGCCAGTTACCAATTTGTAGCCTTGGCTTTGAGCTTTATAGAGGGCGGGGGCTCTAGAGGTTGTTTCACACAGAAGGAATGGTAGCTAGATTAAAAGGAGCCCAAACAACTCCTCTTTTTTTGTTGTTTAGCAGAGAAACGTTTTTGTACCATCAGTAGGTACAACTGAAATAAATGACTGAAGAGTACTCATCTTGCTAGAGTTATGAACAATTTTTGCTGAAGGTTACATTCTTATCCTTAATTTCTCTCTGAGCCAAGTAAGACCTCATACCCCTGAATTCTTCCTTTCATGAGCAGAGTCTTTAAAATCATTGCCTCAGTTCTCAGAAAAGTCAAAACCCTTTAATTTGTTCTACTTGGTCTCTGTCTCCTTTTTCATGTTTTTCTGCAGGAGCTTTTTCACAGCTGCTAGGTGCCGTTTCACTGAAACTTTGAACCATTTGTAGTTAAAGCTGCTGTAGCTTTCTCCCAGTCTTTGCCTTTGTAGGCATGAGGGATCAAGTGGGGCAAGAACACTCCTATCTTTCAACAGCTTCTGCAAAAGCATCCTCAGAAATATCTCCAACACCAAGTTGAAAGTTTTGAAATTCAGGAACCCTTACTTCCTTCTTCAGACTTCTTTCAAGCACTTCAGCTAATTTGTCTCCAGATGGACTGACGGGTCATTTTTTAAATTTTTGAAACAAACACATGCTTAAGGATGAGGCCCAAAGCCAATAAACTGTTTATTGATCATGATGAAATTTGGACATTGTGGTGTGTTGCACCCTCATTTTTGTAAGATGTACTTGGGGATGTTTTTAAAAGATCAGGTATATAAAGTCTAGTGTTTGCGTCAGCTTAGTCTCCAGATCCAGAATATTCATCCAGAGGTGAACAAATCTGGTTTGGTTTTTTTCAGTTGTATTCTGCATACTTCTGGGTCAGCTGGTGTTCTTTAAGTTTTGCTGAATTTGTACTGGAAATCTGGCATTAATAATGTTAATACCCATGCTTTGCATGTTTTTAGAGACTTGGTGTGTGCGTTGTTATATTTCTAAATGCTGTTCTGTTCCATATGTCTCTCTCTCATACCACAGAATTTTAAATCAAAGTATTTTAATGAGCTCTTTATGCTTATTGCAGTTGGACTGTTTTTTTAATAGGAATAGTATAAATATTATAGTAATGTGGTATATGCCTTTTGGATGAATGTTTTGTTTGGTTTTGGTTTAGCCACTAAATGGTCATGTGTTCTTATGGAGTCTACCTGACATAACTATAGGAAAAAACTTAATCCAACTGGTCTTAGAATCATGCTATACACCAGACCTAATTCAAATGCTCTTTTTCTAGAATGAAGCCCAGACAGCAAAGGAATTTATAAAAATCGTAGAGGCTGCAGAAAATGAGTATCAGGTATGTTGGCAACAAACACTGTATCCTTACTCACAAGTATAACACTACCACATTCTTAACCAAAGCTAGTATTCTATAATTAGTAAGCTTTTGATATTAAGTTCCACACAGCAATTCCATACAAATATAGATTACATGCTGCTGCTAACTGTATCCTTCCTTTCCATACCTTCTGGTGATTGCACTCACCTGCTTAATGTTACATTAGAAGTAATTTCTTTGAGAGCAGAGAAGTCCCTAGCATGATCAAATACCAGCAATTCTGATCTCTTTCAGTATTAGTGCATTTCTTAAGTGTAATTTTTGTACAGATTCTGTTCAGAGGCTACCTGTTAGACAGCTTTGCTAAATATAAGTATTATCCATTTCAATTAGTCATGTTCAAGTTAGGTAAGTGTAACTCTTTAGATATCCTCTGTAGAAGTGGATTCATGTTCATTTAGGTCTTGAACATAAGGTAAATTTCAGACACTGTCTTCTGTCAGTTTTTAAAAAATGCTCTGTAATAAAAATGTACTAAGTATGTATCATATGCATTATATTCAAGTTCATACGATGTTGTGGACTGACTCTACCATCCTCATAGGAAAAACAGTGGAAGACTTTGGTGTCTGAAATTAATGATGTATGAGCTAACTTTGATCAGCACTTTATTCATGCTGCTGATGAACCACACTGTGGTTTGGTGAAACACCTAGGCTACAGCCAGGTTTATTGCATCTGTCTCACTAATTTTCTTCTCATTATTTAAATCTAGATCTAACAGCTTTCCTTCACAAAATATTATTTTATTTTAGCATATTTTTATTAAGCCTGTTTAAGAGGTAACAAACTACTCAATCATTTAACTTTTTATGTAACATCCTAGAACTGTTCTTCATGTGTTTGTTTTGTACGACTTTGTGTTTAACAGACTGCTATCAGTGAGAATTATCAGACTATGTCGGACACTACTTTCAAGGCCTTACGTCGACAATTGCCAGTTACCCGCACCAAGATTGACTGGAACAAGATCCTTAGCTATAAGATTGGAAAAGAGATGCAGAATGCTTAAAGTGAACATTGCATGACTGGATCATTTTAGTGTCCTTGTATACAAATAAAAATTATTGCAACAAGTATTTGGAACTGTCAAATCACCCAGTCAGCATGGGCTTTTGCCATTGAAAATCACTGTAAGTAGTTCGGTTAGAGCACAAAGCTTAGCTAATTGAGTTTTTTCCTTTTTCTTTTCAGAGGGTTGCATCTTCAGTATAGCTGAATATCTTCCTTTAGAGTTTCTGTTGTACCTTTATTTTTTTATAATGAAGAGACCATACCTTTAGTTTTCAATTACACATTAAGAACAGTTTGGAAAATATTTTTGCATATGATAACCCTTTCTCTTGCTTTCGTGTTGAATGGACAACTTCCAAAATTTGCTGGATTCCTTATCAAGATCAGTAACGTGCATTTCAAGGTCAGGGGGCACCATGGAGTTAGCCATAGGTGCTGTTTTTGAAGTCATCTATCCTTTCATTGTACGTAAAATTGGGAAAAGCATTTTCTATATAATTTAAACCTTTCAGAATACTTAGCTAGATCCATGGCAACTAAATTTTTTTAAAAGAAAAGGCCAAGGTCTAACGCTGTTTTAAGATTTTGAAATTAAATAAAAGTACATATTTCAGAAATGCATTTAATGCTTTGTTCCTGACAATTAACTTAAATGAGCTCAAACTCCATCTGCCCTTGAGGGTTTTTTTATCATAAAACCACAAATGTATTATAACAAGGCATATTGTAATATATATATAATCCTGTACTCATTACTGTGTCTGTCAGTTTATTTTTTTCTTGAATTGAAATGTACTAAAATTCAATGTGACATTAAAATGCAAATTTTCTATTTATTTGAGTATCAGATTGCTTCCTGATATAGCCTATTTTTGGTGTTTCTGTATATTTTTAAAATACTGCTTAAAACAGCCACAAACTTGTGGCCTATTAGCTATTCTTAGTGTATTTGGAGATTTTTGTAATATCATCGTCCATTGTTTCCATCTGCATTTTAAGTAAACAGGTATCTTTTAACTTCATATTGGCTACAGAGGATGGAAGAAATTACAAGACCAAAAATAACACATTTGTCTGGAGAATACTTTCCCTGTCTGATGTATCTCGTACTGAAAATGGACATCAGGTATCTAAAACCAGACTTCATTACAAGTGCTGTGTAACACTTTATGCATAGATTTCATTTTTAATTGGATGAAAACCCATTTTAAAATATGCTATGTAATTATATGTTCATGATGGAAAACTCAGTGATTTTGTTTGGTTGGTTTTGGTTTGGTTTTTGGGTTTTTTTTTAGAAGGCAGGTATTTATGCACACTCCTAAACCAGTAAAGCTTGCACAAAGGTTTTATATCTTTGTTTACAGTATGATCCAATTAATTACCTTAAACTGTTAAGCTACAGCATAGCAAGAGAAAGAGTCTAGACTTGTACTGTGCACACAGAGTAGTTTACTGTTTGAATTGTAATAGCAATACCCCTATGTTCTGTTCTTCAGTGCTGTCTTGTAAAAGGGTATAGAATTAACTAAAGTTCTTCAAATTGCTGCTACTCTACAGTACTAAACTCTATAGTAGATGTGGGATTTGTTCTACCACAGTCTTCCTGGAGAGTTGCCCTCTCATCTTCGTAGATCAGCTATTGAACCGCGCTGTTCTTTAAACGAAGGCTTATAAAAGCTGTATGTGAGCTAATAACAGATGCCGAGTCACTGTCAAGTCAGTCTGTCAGTCTTGACTAAGATCTAAATACAAAATTTGAAGAATTTCTTCAACATATTGAAGAACAAGCTAAAAGTAAAAGACAGTGAATGGACAGTTAGGAGAACTGTTAATGGGCAACAACAGTGCAAATAACTTTTCTAGCTGTTAGAATATTGCATATGACCGGAATCAGCACTGGCTTAAAGTCAGAATGCTATTTTTCTTACCCGAAATTAAAAGCTAGTTTTAATTAATCCTAATAAAGATGTATTTTACTGTGAAGTATTCTATTACTGTGTTTCCCTCTCTGTTTATGCAGTCCTGTGATAGACTTAATTCCTTCAAAGAATAGCATCCTACAGGTTCAATTCTACCAGTAGGGTGACAATAGGTAGATTTGTATTACTTGTATTTTTTCCTGTTGTGTTAATTTTTAGTCTGTGAGATAATTTTACACCTTGAACATCAAAATTATTAAGTTATAGCTTCAATAAAGCAATTTATAAGTAAATCAACTATTCTGTTACTTTTTGGAAATGTATCATATTTAGGGGTATTGACTCCCCAGATGAAACGAACCAGAGTACCGGCTGAGGCACATGGCACATTTGGAGTTCTTGATTTCTTTCAAAATTTTGGATGTCACTTGCACTTTTTTGTTTCTGCCTGTACCTCTTTTAATTGGGAGAACTTTAGAGCTTTCTTGGTAGGCTTTAGAGTATTTTGTGTAGGTAAAGCACTTTCTCTGAGAAATTTTGCTGTGGCAATTGTCAATTCAACTGTGAATTACTTTGTTTATATTCTATTTTTAAATATGAGGACAAGCTTCGTATTGTGGAATGTTGATGTACTAGATATTACAGCTTGTAATATGGGCTTGTAAAATGCTTGCGTTTATGAAGTATGTTACATCTTGTGCATCTTAGTGCCTCTTTATACAAAGGAATTTTTAACTTATGCAAGTAAGCAATTGTTCTTTCTGAACATCTGCAACAGGAGTGACAATTCTGCTTTAAAGTTCTCCTGAGCAGCTTCTTTTTTTGTATGTCTGTCTTAATTCATACTGCAGGTAGAATGAACTTCAAAGTCATTGTCGTTTTGGTTACATCACTACTGCTTCTTATGCTCTACACGCTGAAAGTAATAATGCTGGCTGGTTCAGTTGGGAATCCTGCAGCACAGTTCACTAGTAAATGAACTAGTGAAAGTTAAAAGTATTGTATGAGACTGAACATTCTAATAGATGTGTTCTCTGTGGAGGATGACTCCAGCCACATCTATGGCAGTTCGGGACTAAATCCCTCTCATATTCCCACTTGCCACATACTGGTTTGGCTGACAAAGTGGTTTTGATGCTCTTGAGTTCCCTTCCTTTGGGAGAAATCTAAACTCTGAACTGTGCTCTGAGTGCGCACCAAATGCCCTCTAGCTCCTAATGGTGATGTGAGTCCATAGCAGTGGGTTTCCTTTAGGCAGCTTGAAACCACCTGTGTGGAAGGTGTCTGGAGAATCAGACTAATCCTGGCCTTCAAATTTCCAGACTGTATATACTGTAGGTATAGAGGTTGAACATCAACTATGAGTTCACTCTTGTACTGAATTACTTGCTGACACATGTATAACTTCTGCCACATTCATTTACTGGAAAGATTAAAACTTCTTCCTCTGATACAACTGTAAACTAGGTTTAGATTAAACTTAGTTTGTTCATAACCTTGAAGTGTCAATTTTTGTGTGACAGTGTCAACTCTGAACTTTTTTTTTTGAAAGGGGAAAATTTCCATCAGATTTAAAGAAAAAAGTCCTTTTTTTTTTCCCCACAGCTAAAGGAAGGGAATGGTGAATATGTACTTTATTTCTTCTGTGAAAATGAATGCTTAATGCTTAGTAGGTTTTCTTCTTAGCAATATTTTCTTCTGCTACTGTGATTGGCTTACCTGTAACAGGTATTGCTTAGCGTTATCTTATCATGTGCTCATCACAAGAGAGGATATAGGTGGTAGTCATTACCTTAAAGGATATATTCTGTAAACATGGGTAGACTTTTCTGTGCATCTTTTCCTTGAAAATCAGTAAAGCTGGGCAGGGGCAAATCTGTTAAGTTTTTAAGTCAAGAGGAGCATGTAGGGACTTTTACCTGACTAGCTGTAGTTTGAAATAACTTCAGATCTGAAACAGCATCCGGCTTACAGGCTTGTAAATGTGCCTGCTGAAGTAGTATTTGGTTGGTTGGTTTGGGGGGACAACACTGCATGCTAATAATGACTTATAGTAAATACTTAGTTTTGTATTTAAATGTGCTTAATATTTTCCAGTATCAAGTGTATACTGAGTACAGCTTACTGTAGGCATCAATGGAAGAATTAAGAGTACTTCCTCTAATAAGTAGTTTCCCAGCGTGCAACTCAAGGTTTCCAGTTCCCCTTCAAGATTACTTCAGAAATTTCTTAGGAATGATAATGTAGAAGGCTGAGCTACAGCTTTGGCACAACACTATGAATGCAAGGCAAGCAGCATTGTGAGGAGGGGTTTAGAAAAACATGCTCATGATGTCTTTCTTAGAAAGTAAAAATGCCCTCGGAGGGATTGCCAATTACAGTGCAACAGTCTGCTAAGGAAAGCAGTTAGCTCTCGTGGTACATCTGGGACCTAGGCTACTTTCCTCAGATGTGAAGAGAGTTTCGGTCCTATGAGGTAAAAAGGGACTCGGTCTCACTGGAGCAATTGTTCTTATAACTGGCTAAAAGGAAACCCAGGCTATCTCCTCTTTTACAAATAAAGTGTTTATGAACCTAACTGAAAAATCACAGCCACAAACTCTAAAGTGCAGGAGAAATACTTACCTTTCATTCTCTTGGGCTGTAGCAGATTTAAAATGTTTTCCTTCCACCTGCTTGAGCTGCCCCCTGCCCAATGTGCTGGCTTTCTTCAGTACTGGATTGTGGTGTGTATTGTCTTGAACTGGGCATCTGTTGCAGAAGCTGGGTACTAAAAATTAGGTGCCCAAAGGTAGGAATGTTCAAATTCTTGTTGTGCTGTAGGGTGCCAGAAGGGCCAGTCATGCAGTAAGGGACCCAAATATCAGTCCTGGGATTTGGGATGCCATCATGCTGCCTCTTCCCAGGTGTGACATTACATGTGACTATAATGCAAGATGTGTCAGCAAGATTGTAATCTATTATGATTTCCCTTAAGGAAGAAAGGTGCCGTGTGTTTCCACTCAACCGAGTCTCCTGTTCAGCCTGGAGAGTGGGAGCTGATGCTGTAGCTCTGAGGAAAGGTTCAGTTAAATTAAACTTGCACTCCTGGAGCACAGGTCTGCTGGAGGCTGTCAGAGCACTCACAACAGAAGTCTTGGGTACGCGGTGCCTGTGAGCTACAGCCTCTGCTGCCCGCCTGTCTGGTTGCATACGCTGTCCCTGAACCTGTGCCTTGCAAATGGCAGCGGCATGCTTCCAGTATTGCTCAAGCTGTTCTTCCCATACCAGCACAGTCTGTCTTAACCCAGGGAAAACTCCTGAGGATGCTGACCCAAATGCCTCTGTGACCCTTCTGTTAATAACCTGCTATTTTGTATAGTGACCTACCACCTGTTTCTCTTGTCTGTTTGGTCTAACCATGCAGTAATAACTTCCATATAATTTGGAAATTAGGGAAGGTGGCTTGGAAAAGGAGTAAGTTAATTACAAAACAAATCAATGTTCAAAACATGAACAGGGTTTTTTTAATACATTTTCAAGTTTGCTATGACAAGGTTAATATCTGCACAAGCAACTGGAGCAGAAATTGCCTTTAAGAGCCATTAGCAGTTTTAAACTAAGTAGCAGGAAGAAAAATCTGCTCCCTTCTTTCCTTTTACATGACACTGCATTGTTAAACCAGCTTTCAGATGCTGTGAAACTGGGAAGCTTTGCAAAGAACACGAGGTAGCAAAAATATAATTGCCCAAAAGCCAGTTCTGGTTAAAGACTCTTAAAGTTCATATACTCAACTGGAAGATTTCTGAACAATAGTGGTGTTAGAAATTCAAATTCTTGAATGGAAAGCAAAAGCTTAACTTGGTTTTTATTCCACAGTGTGGCGGGATCAGCTGCATCTCAACTGTACATGGCAGGACAGAGACTTGTCTGCTCTGAAAGTTGTTAAAGATTATCCTTCCTCTCCAAGTTCTTGTAGGGCTCTGGAATTATTAGTATGAAGGTGGATATTAGGAAAATCTAAATCTTCCTTGCTGGATCTTAACCTCTTTTTATCTTAGCTGTGGGTGTACAGAACAGCTTGTTCCCGTTTTCTTTGCAACACATTTTATGTATTTGAAGAGCATCTCCAGACTGTGTAGCTTTTAGGCTGCAGCCTGAATCCAGCAACTCTTAATTTCTGCATGAGATCCAATACTTTAAATAATTTCTTTACATCCTGCATTTTGGTTTCTGTTTGAGAAGCAGACGGTTTGGTTTTCTCTGCATGTTGTTCATTTTGGTCCTGGTGATGTTGTAGGCTGTCATGATATTAACATAGCACCTGGATTTCCTTTTCTAGATTCTTGCCTTGAATGCTATTATATTCTCTAGCATTATCTTAATCAACAATTAGAAGATTTCTGTTCTAATTTTAAAGGCCATGCTAAATTAAGGTGGGGGTGTGAACCAATCACTGCTAGGTATGTGTGCCTGATGTTGTCCTTTTCTACTGACAAAGTAGGCACTGGCAGCGAACAAAAATGAGACTGCTCAGTATCCTAATGATGTGGACCAGATAGCAAATGAATTCTGAGTGAAGAGCATCCTGGAATAATGAGTCAGTGCCTGCTCTGAACTTGTCCATGGTGATGAGCTGGATCCTTGTTATCTGGGATACTTGTGCCAACAGTAAGCAGTTTATTTAGCAGTACCTTGTAGGCACTAATGTCAGTCAAAGCTGAGGAGGTGAAATGTGCCAGCCTCTCTTGTGCTAGGAAGCATATAATTTTTTTCCTATGTTTTTTGTGTGTGGAGGAAAAGAAAAGGAATCAATGATCAGTCAGAGTCAACAAAGCAGCCTAAGGTAGGCGTCCAGGAGGAGAACTTGTCCCATTTTCAGAAGCACTGAAGTACATCTCACTTCTGCCATGCACTGATGAAGACTGGATGGTAGCTGGTGTAATATCCATGCAAGCATTTTCCAGGTGTCCCAACGGTTTTGTGTGTAGGAATAGGTAGTATCCTAGCTCCACCAACCTAGCCAGAACTTCTTACAGAATCAGAAAAGTCTGTGTCATTCAAGACCCTGTTTAAGGTTCCTGTAGGCATGTACTGGGTATGAAGAGTCACAGATGACAGGAGCCAGCTCAGTTGCAGAAGACAAGACCTGAGAGATGCTGGTAAGAAAGTAAATGCCGTATTCTCATGAAGAATTGAACTGCTGCTCCTGTGCCAGGGCTTTGCTGCAGGGCAAAGGTAGAGGTTGCTGCATAACTGATTCTCCAGTGCAAGGAGATCTGGGTTAAGGAGCAGGCAAAAGAAAAGTCAGTAATGAGTAGGTGTCCTGTCCCAGTTCATTATTAAACTTAGTGAGCCATCATAGAATGGTTTGGGTTGGAAGGGACCTTAAAGATCATTGAGTTCCAGCCCCCCAGCCATGGGCAGGGACACCCTCCACTAGACCAGGTTGCTCAAAGCCTCATCCAGCCTGGCCTTGAACCCCTCCAGGGATGGGGCATTCACAGCTTCTCTGGGCAACCTCTTCCAGTGTCCCACCACCTTCACAGCAAATAATTTCTTAGTATTTAAATCATCTATCAAAGAACTTGTCTACTTCTCCTTAGCCCTTTCAGCTCGCTCCTGTGTTGCAGTTCTACCAGCAGCTGCTGTGACCAGAGTTGCTCTACCTGAATGTAATGAAGAAGGTAGTGCCAGTACGTAATTTCACAAAGAATAAATCTAGCTACCTGACTCTTCACCCTCCTCATCCTTCCAGGTGTAATAAAGTTGCTACCCAAATTATAGCTGGTGTCACAGTGTGGTAACCCAGTGCTTTGTGTAAAATACAGATAGTGACGAGGTGGAGAAACAGGGCAGTAGCAGACGCAACCTTGGCAATCTCAGAACCAAGGATTATTGTTCAGGGGAAAACCAAAGTTACCAACAAAGTAACAGACCTAGTGAAATAAGTTCCAACGTAATCTCTACGAGTGGATTTTCACTGCAGATAATGGGTTTGCTACCTGGTTTTGCTACCACCAAAGATAGCTCACCTGTTCATTTTTGGTGGTGGAAACTGCCAGAGAAGATGAAAACATGGGAGCAGCAGCCATTACTATTTCCTTTGCTCAAAACCACTCCTAGTCTCTTGATGAAATTGTAAGGAAAAAACCCCTTCAATATGGTTGTTTGTGCCTACCAGGAAGGTTAGAAAAGGCTGAGGGAAAATAATGGAAGTGTGTGGGTGAAGCTACCTGCTTACCCACCTGGGTTGTCATCTTGTTCTCCTTCCCTTCCCCATGCAGAGCAACCGATTCAGTCAGCAGGATGCAGACAGACGGGCTTCTTCAGCTGCTCTGACTGTGTCTCAACAGAAGGTGAAATGATGCAACGCTGGGGTCAAATGTAAATGAGGATTTTTTGGATGTGCAAAATCTGTATGTTTGGAACTGAAACAGGAGATAATTTCTGTTGCAGCAGCAGAGGGGATGGTATGCCGTTAAAACCAATTAGCCAGAGCAGACCTGGGCTAGCCTGTAGGAGAGGGCCTCCTAAGGATTTTAAATCTCCTCTGCACTCTGATAGAAGTGCATAATAGAAAAGATACAGACTTTGGGAACAGAATGTATCTCAGGATGTTAAAGGCCTAATAACTAATTTGCTGTGGGTGGGCGTAAAGGGAAAATGTAGTAAAAGTAATGGAGGAAGCAGCAAAGGTCTATCTTCCTTTCTAAAAATGGCTAAATAGCAGAAGCAGGAATTAAAATGAGTCCTGTTTCTAAGAGAAAGTGTGTGGAAAGGGCCAGGTATATTGAGAAGCAAAGGAACTGAAAGCAGCTTGGAGAACTCTCACCTGCATGCGTGGCTCTTGCTGGCCCGCAGAGAGTCACCTCTGTCACACCTACCCTTGGAGGGCAATGCGAGCTGCCCTTGCGTTATCACCATTTAGCAAGGAGAACGAGCCTGAGAGGAAGCAGCCAGCACTACCCAGGCTCTCCTGTCACAGTCTGTATCTGTATAAGCTCTGGTGTAACTGCTGCTATGCTGCATTCATGTAGTCAGAGACATTGCAAAGTGTTTTGGTGCCAGACCCGAGCCTGCTGCCCGGCCTTGGTGCCCTCTCCCAGCCGCTGCTGCACTCCCCTCACTGCCGCGGCACAGCCATCACCCTTTTCCTCATGCACCAGCAGGTGTGGGGATTTTTGAGAATTTTGTCTCCATTTAATGCTCCTTACAATCCTCCTTTGCTATGGGTCTGCTTGTGTTCCTCACCTTGGGGTGTGCAAGCCCAGAGAAACATTAATGTGCAGATCTTGCTTTTTCAAACGGATGTCAGGCTCAAGTTAACCGGTATGATGTCATGAGTATTCAGTGATGCCCAAGATCCCCTGTTAGCGATTACGTTTAGTGTCATTCCTTCTCCATCACAGCTTTCTGTTTGGAAAAGAGATTATGGAAAAAGTCCATCTGAAGTCCATGAAGTACTTGGTACTGCACTGGCAAGTGTCATGAAAGAAGCCATCAGGGAACAAATAATTCCATATGTATAGCAGGATTTCAATAACAGGTAGTACATGGGGCCGGGTATACGTACTGAATAATGGGACCGCGGGTATCAACTGCGGCTAAACTGAGGAAGTGTGATCTGGATGATCGGGTAGTGAGATGGATTGTGAACTGGCTGGAGAAAAGAAGCCAGAGAGTTGTGGTGAATGGGATGGAGTCTAGTTGGAGGCCTGTATCTAGTGGAGTTCCCCAGGGTTCGGTACTGGGACCTGTGCTGTTCAATATATTCATCAACGACTTGGATGAGGGAATAGAGTGCACCCTCAGCAAGTTTGCTGATGATACGAAACTGGGAGGAGTGGCTGACACGCCA
>WKFP01013935.1:103715-120286 GCA_011057875.1 Pterocles orientalis
TTTTTTTTTTTTTTTCTTTTCCTTTTTTTTTTTTTTTTTTTCTCCCTCCTCCAAAAACATGGCTGAAGCTGGGACGGGTTTTTTAGAGCAGCTGAAGTCTTGTATCGTCTGGTCTTGGACTTATCTCTGGACGCTGTGGTTCCTCATCATGCTTTTCCTGGTCTACATCTTACGGGTACCCCTGAAGATCAATGACAATTTAACCACAGGTAGGACGCGATCATCCCCGCGGGCAGCCCGGCGACCCCTTCCCCTGAACCCCGGGGGGGGCGGCCGCCCCCCCCGGGGTTCAGGGGAAGGGGTCGCCGGGCTGCCCGCGGGGGGAGAGCAGCGCCACTGCCCCCTCGGATGCCGGGGAGGCGGGGGGTGGCAGGCAGCCCCTACCCCACCGCGCCTGCCTCTCCGCGATCGGCGTAAAACCCGCGGTGGGTCGCGGAAGCGGTCGTGCCCCGTCCCGTGAGCGGTGTGTGTATCGCTTCCCCGGAACGGGCCCGTTTAGGGGGTGCTGGGGGGTGCCGGGTGTAGCCTGGAGGAGCTTCTCTTGCTGCTCATGTATGCTGTGAGTAGAGGTGAAGAAGTCAAGATGACTTCAAGATTAGAGAGTAAGATGTGTCCGTGCCCTAGCTGAAGTTTGCTGTTTTCTCGAGTTGCATTTCGCAGTGGACTTTTACTAAAGGTGTCAGTTTACTGATTTTTGTCCGGTAGGCTCTTTGAGAGAAAGAATTACTTACCTGATTTTCAAGTAGTGGCTGAAGCTGTTTATCCTGGTTTTGCTGCATAAATGATAAATGGCAAAACTGGTGTTTACCCGTCGCAGTGTCGTGCTTTGTCTGTACTTTTTAACTGAGAATCTCAGGGGCTTGTGAGAAAATGTGGAGCTTTAATTCACAAACCTAAGTCAGGAACAACCGAAAGTGATACATCTCATGCGCACCTGGTCTCAATTCATTTCCATAACAGCCTTATCAAACCCATCTTCAGTTGCTGGGCAGTTCATTCTTTCTGGGAGCTTCTTTAGTAGCAGATAGCATATGCATGGTAGAAGGATTCCAACAGAAAATTATATTTGTGGAAAATTCTTGTTTTCTTTGAAGGATGAAAAAGAACTGGTTATTATAGGGAATATGTTTGGATTCAGCTGGTACATGGAGTGGAATTTGTTATCTTTTCATGCAAAATTTTATTATATTTAAGCATTTTTATAACAGGATTAAAACTTTTATTGTGTTTCTGATAGAAATTAGATATCAGCTTATTCTTCTGAGTGGTAATAAGTAATAAGTGTGCAAGTTTGCTGGAAGATTATCAGTGTTGCAATGGACTTTGCTTTGACTTTTAAGGCTCACTGAGGCAGTATGCCACTACCGTACTGAATCAGCAGTAACTTGGGTAGTGTTAGCGAGTCTGAGCTGGACAGCTGTGTCTTTGTCTTGAAATTGCTTATTTTTCCTTCATATCTGCTGTGATCATTTAATTTTCCCTCCCACCCTGGAGAAAGCTATTTGTTTTGGGGGCAGATGAGATGTAACCCATGGGGTATCCCTGCTGATGGGAAGCTGAACGTTATCTGAGCACTCTTTGCCAGCCTTTCTGTCCTGTTCTCATTTGATAAGCCTTTGGAAAATGCAGCATCAAAGAAAAATTAAAAAAAAAAAAAGATTCAGCATACAACAGTAAACACCATTAGAAACAAACAGCTTTTAAATACAATTTTGGTCACACTTTCTCAATATGTCTTTGGACAAGTATCCTGTTTCTTTTGACATTGCTGCACACTGATTAGAACAGGATGTAATTCTTGTTGCTTGATTCTTAACAATTTGTGTCATATATAAGTCCTGGGTAACCCTCACAGGCCATGGTTTTCAAGCAAAAATGTCAGAATGCTTCTCATGATCATTTTCACTATTGAGAAAAAATTGCAGATTTCGTCTGAGACCTAATCAACCCCCTCTGATTTTTTTCCTGTGTTTGGATGAACTAATAATCTGTGATGCACTTTCTCATTTGAAATGTTAACTCCAGCCATCTTCAGCTGAGTCATCTTGGTTTTCGTTGAAATGTCCCCGAGTGTGAGTAAAACAGCAGGATGAAATCTGCAAATGGGAGAGATTTTCACAACTGTGTGTTTTGAAGCATTGAAGGGGTAAAAAAGACTGGAGAATTGACCAGCAAGTCCCAAAGTGTGTGATGAAAATGACGAGGGGATAACAATAGGCACAATATGGCCTTTATGCATCGTCTGTTCCTAGATGAGGTTTATTAAAAAATCAGCACTGGCAACAACATGAGGGGTTTGTTTTGTTTTGGTTTGGTTTTCAAACCTTTTTTGCGAATGAATTAAAAATTATTTGATTTACTGTGGATTTTTTTCCCAATCAGTCACAATAGGATGCTGTCACTGCTTTGAGGTTGCTCATAGAATACCACAGCAACTGGCCCCAGATGTGATACTGATCAAATGGATATCAGTGATGTGAAAATAAAAGTGTAAATGTTGCTAATAAAACTTCTGCATGACGTAAAGAAATAATGAGGTGATTAAAACAATTGGCCACGTATTTTCCCAGAGCAAGCTGGATCTGGTGGTGATTTGAGTTCAACCAAACTGGTTTTCAGTACCACCAGACGCAGGCTTAGACAGCTGGTAAGAAAAGCGCAGTTCTGCAGATATGATTTGTGCTTCACAGAATAGGGATTTTAAAAGTTTTTAGATATTTAGGTCAAACACCTTAACCTGAGCCCACAGTGGGCTGCTGTGATACGAAGGACTAGCGTGGCGTGTAAGGGAGAGCACCTACCAGAGGGACTTGTTCTTTGTACCACTCTGTGATTTTGTTTTTCCATTCCTGATGTCAGTATTTTTAAAAGCAAGTTTGAAAGCTAGACAAGATAGTGGGAAAATGATTAAAAGGCTAGAGAAAAGCATCAGAGTAAGAGATTTTGCTTGGGATGTGACTAGATTACAGTAAGGAGGTATTGTCATGGGGCAGAAATAAATGGCCATTTAAATCACTAGGAGAATATTAAGAACTGATAACTGGAAGAAGAGGGCAAACTCAATTTAGTCCTAATCGGGCATTAATTTTTAATGAACTGTGGATCAACTGTTAAAGGAACGTTTGGATTTCCCACGTCTGACGGTCTTCAAATCAGACGGGGAAATAAGAGTCACGAGTGCTTGGGGAGGACCTGGGCAGTGGGCTGCGTGCAGTGATGGTCAGAGTAATTATAGAGGGTTGCACCGGGTAGTCCAGCAGTCACTTCTAGCTGTAAGTTTATTAAGATGAAGTGTGGAGCCTTTCTTTCTCGTCTTTTCATGTTGTACAGGTGTGCATGCCCCCAGCATTTGGCAGCTGTGGTAGTGCAAGTCAGTGATGCTGTGTGCTGCACTGGGCTGCCAGGCTGCAGCAAGCGTAATGTCAGTGTTCTCAGTGGAGTACAGTACTGTGATACAACCAAAGCAAAATCTAGTCTGTCATATAAAACTACTAATGTTCAATCTGATTGCGGTGTTTCATGGGTTTTTGCATTTTGTTGAAGGTTAAGTGCAAATCAAGTAATAAATCCATTATGCATAGGAGTGTTTGAACTGCTCTAACTGTACCATACCATTAGCCAGTAAGCAAGAGAGGAGACTCTGTATGGCAGGCTAAAATATTAAATTCAGAATAAGTAGTTGAGGAAGTAGATGTTATGATCTTATTCCAAAATAATTAAAATAAACATTATTTTGTATAACATGCTGTATTTTCCTCCCATGTTGGCGCTTGCACTATTTCTGGATGCCACATTAATCTGAACTAAGACACACCTCTTGTAAAAATGTGCAGCCCTACTTGTTTTTCCTGACATAACAGATTGGCTTTCTAGTCATATCCTAAAAAGGAAAAAGCCCCAGGAATTTAAAAGTTTCTGATTATTTTATTTATCTTTTCAAAGTGGAACAGAAAGACAGATTTAAGAACCTGAGCATTAAGTGCAGCTGGCTTGTGATGAGGCACACAGGAAGAAACCTTTGGGTTGCTGAGGGTAGAGAAATAGAAAACCTGATTTCCTAAAAGTGTGAATAATAAATATGTGGGTATGAGCTTTGGGTTGAATCTCTGTTGGTATCTGTAGAGTATTATTAGCTTTCTGCGGTACATTGTGCCTCACCTGTACTGGGGCAAGGCCCCGTAGTGTTACCAATTGAACATCTAGAGAATGGAAGGTTGGAAACCTACAACATGAAAGACAGCAAGTGGTGGTGTCCTACCGACCCCCAAGGTCAGTGAGCCTGGGAGAACCACAGCTGGAGGAGGAAGACCACATTACCTTTGTGAGGAGCTGGTGGCTGTGATAAAGTTGTGTTCTGAGGCACACAGTGTCTTTCTTCCTTACGATTTTTAAATTATTATTCTTATGACATTCCTACAGAAATAATTACCTAGGAGTTTAATTAATGTGGGATTTGTGACCATGTAATAGGCTTCTGTTACAGCTCAGAGCCTGAAACACTGCACGGTGCCAGCGATCTGGAGAGGGGAAGAAAGCAACTGATGTGCAACAATGCTCTCAGTGCTGACCGCCGCCAGATTACTCACTCGCAGTTAGGGTTTGTGCATGCAGGGGCAGACATGTTCAAAATATCTCCTCTGTTCCCTGTAAAACTAGAATAACAGCACTTTCTCTTCATCCCAGAGTCTCTCTGAAGACACAAAACAGAGAGGTTTTTAGGCAGCCGGATGCTATGGTGATCTGCTCCACCTCAGATGTGTTCGTGGATGTGTGCATTGCACAGGCTTCAGTAAGTAAAGCCCTTGGACCACTCCTATCTCATTGAACCATCATTCTACAAAAACTGTCCAGTATTTAACCATGCAAGAAAGCTGCGTGTTATTCTATTAGCAGAAATAATTGCAAGAGATGAAGAGATGGAACATGCCTCTCAGGTTTAGGCTGCAGCGTCTTAGCGTGGTGGTTGCTGTCAATGAAGCTTGTCTCATCTTTCTGATCTTCCCTTTCTGGGCCTCCTGACCTTGTGGATGTATGCTGGGCACTGGTGCAATGTGCTCCAATAGGTTGCAACGTGAGAAATAAGTAATTTTCATTCCCATGGTCTCAAGTTCACGTAGAAGCAGAAAACATTCGCCTGTTCTTAGAATGTAACTAATGGTTACTTTTCTCCTGCTGGTGATATTTGGCCATCTGGAGCTGCATGTTCGCAGACCCATGGTGATAAACCACCTTTAGGGCAGAAGGTTTTTGTTAATGTGAGGCTGTGGCTGGTCAGCTGGGGGGTTTGTCCTCCCTGGGCCAGGGAGTGTGGCTGTAGGTGCTGGTACTGCTGGCACCTGCACACGACGCTCGGTCACCATAGCCACGGTGCGTGTCATGGTGTGTTCGCTGAGATAGCATCCTGACGGCAAGGTCAGGAGGTGTTGTTCCCCTTAGTAAATTTAAGCTTGGGAAGTTCATGAGCATTGGAAAACATTAACCTGATAAAGGCCGGGCAGTTTCAAATGGAGTAAAAATGAGTGAATGACTTATTTCTTTTGAGAAGAATTGAAGGACAATTATTTTTACTTTCACAGACTTCCTGTTAGTTGCTTGGCCTTCTTTCAAAGTCATCTGGCATTGTTCTGGTGGGTTTCCCTGCGAGCATCTGCTGTGTGAACTACAGAAGCGAGTGTGGTGATGTGTCCACAGAAACCCTGGAGCAAAATTCTCATGCCACCAAAAAGAGATGGGAAAACTCTCAACTCCGTGCAAATACAGTGTTGGTTTCTTTTTTGGTATGAACTGAACTGTTGAAAGTAAAATTTTAAATACATGACCACTTCTGGCGAGGTCAGCATTAATTCTGCATGAGGATTTCACAGAATAAACTGTATCAGTTATATACAGATAGTTTGCCCACTGACCCCAAATCACTTGTCCTAATTTTTTGCATTTCTCAGAATGTGAATGAAGGCTTTCCTAAATACTGATCTTATTTTCTGAGTCCTAATGGAATTAAAGTAAATAGTGTTTTGTTTACTGTTAACCTCTGTCCTCAGTTGTATCAGTTACAGCACCGTGAAGCATTCATAGTTGTGCTGAGCCTCCAGCTGGGGTTTGGGTCTGCTTTTTGAGTTTTGCAAAAAATAAGTTGTTCTCTTGAATATTAGCTTGTATCCAGATGTTATTGTGTGCCAGATTTTAACCATTTTAAGCATGTATATTTTCAGCATGGTACACTTGGAAATTCTCTTTAATTTTTATGGAAAATAATATAACATGCATGAAAGTAGTGTGTTGTTTTTGACAAAAGTCTTTATAGATGAAACTTGAGATTCTTGTGGCAAAATCGGGGAACCAGCCCTAACAAAACTTGTCAGATAATTTCCCAATGAATGCAGCATACAATGATACAGGAGAGCATTTGTTTTCTGCAAATTTTGGTATTTCTTAATGAGTTTGATTTTTTAAATTGAGCTTAATTTTTCAGTCAGCATCAGATGCAGGAAACTGAGTGAAGTTTGTAACAAAGTTTTCAGAAAATATTTCTTTAAGAAACTAACTTTTATACTACAGAAGCTCTAGAAGATTTGCAGCCAGTATTTCAGGGGAAATATGTAAGCCAGAGCCTTCAAAATAATATTTGATAAAATCTTGAGTGAGCTTACTGTAACACTGGCTGATAGGCAACCACGGAGTTGTACTGCCAGCTTCTTGCTGAAGTCTAATGTCCTCTGTGTGCTGATGAAAATCTTCAAAAGGGCTCCTAAAACTGCATATATGTAGTGGGATTTTCTCAAAGCATCCGCCGAGTGCCTGGATAAATTTTGCCAAAGGAACATAAGCCCCATTGTTCACAGAAATTGTAGGTCCTAATTGTCTGAGTGGCTGTGAAAATACTACAATTCTCAATTAAAGGAAAAATTTAAAATAGATTTTTTATTTTCCTGTGGTTGTGCTGTAAACAAAGCAAATGCAAAAACCGAGGTGGTAAATTTGTAATTATAAAAGACGCAAGAAGTGCTAAGTGGTGTCAGTGCCTAAAGGACTGAAAAGAGAGAGAAATACATCATTCTGTGCCAAAGCTCTACGCTAAGTGAAAGACCAAAGGACATGGTGTCTTCCTGGAGAGCAACACTTATCAGGAATTAGGAAGGTGATGTTGGATAAAACAGGAATGGTATGCGTGTGTTTTAAAATGGATTCTGAACACTGCAGCATCTCTGAGAGGAACTGTGCAGAGTCTGGCAAAAACACATTGGTAGCGTAAGGAAGCTCAAACTGTTTCTCTAATCACAGAGAAGCTACAGAAGCATCTTGACAGTAGCTAAGGAGCAGTAAGAGCTGTGATCTAGTTGACAAACGTATAGTGAGCTTCCTAAATATTTGGAGCTAAAACACGTGTGTTACCCTTGGCAGGATCGGGGCCAAATAATCTGTGGTCTGAAGAAGCAGCGTGGCTGTGAGATGTGCAGTGTGTAATTTCCTGGCTTTAGAAAGAAAGAACTGAGAGGTGTTTCATGATATTGTAAACGGTATTGTGGAAAGAAAACAGATACTAAAGTAGCCTTTACTATAGGGGAGACAAATATTACAAAAATGGGTTGCTGCAAAGTGAGTCGAGAGGAATTAACATGCAGAGTATGTTTTTAATAGAGATTTTTGAAGATGTGTGAGTTTGGACCCACTTGCTGTGGCAAGTGATGCTCTGCTGCTGTGCAGCTTGGCTAGTAAGACTGTCAGTGTGACGAGGACTGCCGAGCTCAGCAGAGGGGGAATGGGAGTTAAATCTGATGGCTCATGATAAACAGGAGAGCTGACTAGAAGAAACACTATCATGCTGAGATTTTAAAAAACCAACAGCCAGCTGGAAGTGATTGCCAGCATTGTGCAGGTACATTGTGCAAGCACAGAGGCTCCGATAGTTCCTGGATGTGCCATGACTTTTGTGCACGTGCCAGACTGCCATCCCCACTGAGTCCAGGGGTTCTATGTGTAGCTTGCTCGGCTGGCAGGCTCTGTGCTTAATGGAGAGTTACCTGTCCTGTTGGCAAGTGGTAAAGCAAATAAAACCACCGAAGTGGTGACTTGTGTTGGATGACTGAGCAGTTTCCTCTGGACTAAAATCTACAGAAATGAACATGACCATCAGAAAAGAATGAAGGTGCAGTCTTCTGTGCAGCAGTCGCCAACAAGTCACAATTCAGCTTTTTATAACAAGGCTAGTTGATTAAGAAGATATTTAGATTTGACAAAATAAGGCCCGATCCAGACATCTGTTGGTGTGCTGAATGCAACTGAGTTATGTGAAACTGTCCAGGTAGAGCTAAGGCACAGGGAAATGAGACCCCAGTGCTGCAAATCTGTAATGGTGCAGTTGATTTGTTCTGCAAGCAAAAGTCCAGCAAAATTACCTTTACTGCAAAGGTAATTAACGGGCATGGATTCTTAACAACTGGGGCCTAGATAGTTTACCAAGGTACTGCAGGATGCCTGTAGCAAAACTGGGGATAGAGTTCCCAGTCTCTTCAGTCCAAAGACAGATTTCCTTCTTGTATTTTGATGGTCGCATCCAAGTTTTACTTTTTTTACCAGAGCTATTTCAGGAACGTATTTAGGGCATTTGTCAAAGAATTTAACATAGAACCTAGCTTAGTCCTGTGGCCAGACTGTGGGGTGATTGTGGGGATGTTACTCCTCCGCTGGCCGTTAAAGGGGTGTCTGAAGGCCCCTTCCACCTGTTTTTAAATTAGCTCTTTGTGGCACTGGAGGCATCTATTGAAAGATTGTATTATAAACTCCAGCTCCTCCTCATGTCTGTGTAGTGTCATGTGGACCAGTGATGCTGTGTAAATACTAATGAGTGAAAGTTGCTTTGTAAACTCCCAGCACAGGCTAATTTGATTTTTTTTTTCGTGTTCCTTGCCTGCAGAAGGGCAACGATTTAAGAGAAGACTAAGCTTAAGCAACCATAGTGCGTTTAAAGGGCAGAGTTAATGTCTTGCTTTCAGCACACAGAACAAACAAGTTGTTACTTGTTAGTTTGTTACCTCAGGAAAGGACCTAAATGCAAAGTCCAAATAAAAACTCAACAGCTGCTGAGAGAAGACAAGGATTTATTATTGTGGAGTCTAAACTGGAGATTTATCACTGCAGTAGATTCAATGCTTAAGTGATTAAGTGTACTTAAATATACCAATTAGAAGGATGAAAGCTATAGGGCAAAAATGAAATGCAGCCATCGCGAGATTCCTCTTCTGCACAGTGTGCAGTTTTAATTTCCAGCTCGCTTTCTAGAAATAAACTTGGCTTATTAAATGTCAAGCCTGTTAGGTTGGTATGTTAGGTCTTGTGCTCAGTGGCAAGACACTCAGAGATCAGATTTAAAGCACAAGAAATGTTATCGTCGTTGTTGTTTTATTTTGTAAGACTGCCATTCATTTCTCAAGAAAATGTGCTGGTAACCTGAGAGTGCCATAGATGTTGATCTTCACATACCTAAATGTTTTGATGGCACAGCCTGTGTATTTTATGCTGAGGACTGAAAATTGTTTACAGCACAGCTTGATCTGGAGCAAGGTTATATGATCTACAAACGCGCTTAATCTTCCATGTGAAATTTCTCTTGCTATTTTTAATTCTGAAGTAAATTTGATACCCAGCTGGTATGTTTTACACAAGTCTCAGCTTGGAGTCCCAGACTAGTAATTTCCTCAGTTTTTGGAGAGACGGTTAAACCGGACCCTGTTAGGAGAGGGTGTGCAGCTGGCCTGGCATCCACTGTGCAGAGGACGAGGGGCCAGAGAGTCCTGGAGTGTGGCTCAAGCCACTTCTTGAGCAGAAGTCGGATGATGCTGCCAAGCTGATGAGTCTGCCCTGCCAAGAGAAGGAGCTGAGGAGGTCTCATGCAGCATTGCACTGGTGCAGACCTACCGCTTTCAGGAGCCAGAAGCTCAGTAGCACTTGACCTTATTCATTTATCTGCCCGCTCAGAATAGGCTCCTGTACTGTGCTGCATTAGGTGGTGTAGAAGTGCCTTCTGGTCCCCATGTCCATCCATCCAGCTCTTTGGGTCAGGACGAAGGAGAAGTGATACAGGTGCACAGGAGAATCTCCTTAGCAGTAAAATTTGTCCTACATGCTCCCTTCAGAAATCCTTGTCAAGAGTCTATGGTTTTAAAGTACTAATCATAGCTTTGTTAGCAGCAGCCCCAAAACCTGTGTGGTCTTGGGGGGCACACAAGCCATGAGGAGCTCTTGCTAGCTGCAGGACTTTGGGAGATGCCTGGACTGCAGGATTTGCCAAGAACTGGCGAGGGAGGATTTGGCCTGTGTTACAGTTGAGGATGTTTTGTCAAGGGCTCTGTGGGAGCCAGGGTTCTCACCCTTGATGTCCTGGCATAGCTCCTCTGCCTCCTGCGAGGAGAAGGCAGGAGCTGTGCTGCATGGGACTAGAGAGGGGGACAGGGCTCTCTGGGTCCCTGACTGCAGTCCTCAGTCACATTTTATGCTATCTTCTCATAAACCACTGCACTGAAAGATATTTCTGAAACTTGATAGATCTGATGTTTAGAAACCTTGATCTTACTCCAGGCTAGATGTGTTCATGGCTCATTTGCACACACTTGCCCTCATGACAGCTCTCTCCTTTACCTTCAGAAGCTGCACTGCTGCCGTGAGGACTGGTTCCCACTCCACTTACATGCTCCTCCTTACATCACTCCTTGTCCTCTCCTTGTGAGGTTGAGTCAGTTAGTCTGTCCTAGTTGGCTCTCCTAAAATGGCTGGATGTCCTTGATCATACTAGTAATACCATATTCTTTCATTTTTTCACCCATTTAATAACTGGGTAAGCAGCATTGTATATCATATGCCAAGGTAAGGCTTTGTTAACTGCCTTATATAGTGTAATTAATCTTTCTCACATTCCACTGGAAATATTTGCTGTGTTAAAATTGCCATTTTTTTGGTGTCAGTGTCTCCTTGGTGGGTCTAACCAGTATGTGGCCATACAGTAAGTGGGGACCTGTGACACCAGCTGGCAGCAGAAACCCTTGCTGGTCCCTTGCCCTTTGCACCATTAACTTTGATCCAGCTTCTTTGGCAGCTCATACCAGCCTTCTGCACTCTTCTGTTTTTGGTAATGAAAATATTCAGTAAGCTTCAGTTGACAGCTTCATGGGCTCTCCTTGTAGCCCAGTGCTCCCAGGCAAGTTGCAAGTTTCTCCATCTTTGCTAGTTCCTTTCTCTCTTCCCGTCTGCTGTTTTAACTAACTTTCTATGGCAGTGTCAAATACTTTACTGAAGTCCAGACAGTTTAGAGCTACTCGTATTTCTTGGCTAGAAAACTAGCTATTATTAATAAAGAGACACATCTGGTTGGTCTGGCGTGATTCATTTTGCATTTTATCCAATTTGTCTGTACCTCTGTTGCTTAATTTATTATCTTTAAAATTCTGAAGTTTCACATAGTACTGCTTTGTCAGTAGTGCAGTAGTGTGGGTCTGTGTATTAAATATAAAAATATGAGGTATTCTGGCATAGTTTGGGCAGTTTCATCAGTGTATTAAAACTGTCTTGATGCTGGGCTTGATTTTTCAAATGCCACTTCTTTCAGCAAGAACTTTTATGTATATTCCCTTCATCTCTCACTCAGACATGTCTTGAACACGTTAAGCTCTTTGAATTATGTCTTTCTTTCTCCTGTCACAATATCTCTTTTCTTGCGTGTACTTTTATTATTTTTTCCTCCAGTATTGTTCCCATTTAAAAGTGAAATAAGTATTCACTTTATTTTGGGTATTACTGTATCCTGTTTGATTATTTATTTTGTTGAAGTAATTTTACTGGTTTGCTGGGTTCGATATGTATTAGGTGTTTTTATATAACTCTTAAGGTATAATAAGTCTGACTTTTGGCAGATACAATTTTATTTCTGTGCTTTTTGACCTCACCAAAGCAGAGGAGAGCCTTTGAACATCTCAGGTCTTGTGGGTGTTGCTTGTACAGGGCTGATGTTGCTTTATTTTAAAGCCTTGGCTGATAGATTGGTGTCTCTGAGGTAGGAATGGAATTTAACTTTCCGCATTTATTTTGAGAAAGTCTTTGTTGGAGTTCTGGCCTCCTTGAAGCAGTTGGCAAAGCTCCGACTGGCTGATGAAGCGTCTGTGTTGCCCCGAGAGTTTTTTGACAGTAGGTCCCGGCAGAAGAGGGTAGTATTTAACATTAATAACTCCCAAACACCCCCCAGCTATCTAAAATTAGTCCTCATATTCACTGCCTTCCTGTGATTGGAACGTCATAGGTGTCAAGAAACTGGGAACTGAGAGCCGTGCAGGTTAGTCAGTATTAAATAAAGATATTTAGTGAGTATTATGTGTTAAAAAAAGCTGACTTGTCTAAAGATAAACCACAAAGTTTCTCAGGTGCTTTTATATTTAAAGAGTTTTAATCAGATATCTTCCCACACATTTTTTAAAGTTCTTGAAGTTGTAGGATAAATTTTTAGTTTTACAAGGTATTGTAAGCTTTCTGACAACAAGGCAAATTTTACATGGTAAAAGCCAAACCCAGTAATTAGTACATCACTTAGCTGAAAATTTTGGGTGCTTCAAGTACTAATCTGCTGTCTTCTAAAACTTAGGTAGATGTAAAATTCCCAGTTTTTTAGCAGGCCACATTCAAGCTGGCAATGACTGATTATGGAACAACATCTTCATTAGGCAATTGGTTTAACTGAGGTTTCTGAATAATTATACGGTACTGTCCTTGTGTCTGAGGGTCTAGGGCTATGAATACACAGCTCTACAAATGCTTTGTTAGTTGGGGTGCGGAGTCAGCGATGTGCAGGACTAGTCACCATTATTTGCTGTTTCCCTTAGGTGAGCTAGTAATACAGGCTTGAAATAAATATCCTACAACATCTTCATGGTAAATCTGTTCTTCCCTAGAGATGGTGGAGTTCCTCTTACGGGATAGCAGAAATGAGTGGGTTTGTACAACTCTGCACTTTCCACTTTACTGCAGGGCTGTTAGGGGCCATTTTGTCTGTTGGTGCAAATGACGTCAGGCGTGAGTTGGTTATTGTCACATGGCGGGGTAGCTGTAAGTGCTGACCCAGCTTGCTTCATGGGGAGGGCAGCTGCTGCCTTCAGGATCACCCAAGCTGGTGGGCTCTCAGATCTTCCACTCCAGGTGATGGCCCCTTTGCATCTGCGCAGTGGACCCTCAGAGCTACCGAGGAGTCTTTGGTTTAGCCCAAGGTGAACACTGGAGACTTTCGCAGCTTAAAAAAAACCCCAACAATCCAAAAACCAGGCCCAGAGAGAATCCACAGAGATCTTCTGTGGCTGTTGAGCTCCCTTACGCACACAGTCATCCTCTCTCCAACGTGCATGTGACCCTTCCACCCGGCACAAAAATCAATAATAAACAGTAAATGAATAACGGAAGGCCTGCCAACCAAAACCTCTCTTGTTTGAGTTTGTGTTTCTTTTCCTTTTCTAATCTAAACTGACAGAGGAGCATTTAAGGGAGAAGGATGCTAGAAGCAGTGCAATTTTATAGTGTTTTCTTGCAGACCCTAAATAAGGGTATGTATTTCAAACATGCAGACTGAAATTATATCTACAGGGCAATGTTTTCAGAAGCACACATAGTATTTCATCACCTAGATGCTTTAATCAGCCATTAGTTTACTTATTAACATGTACTTATTTAGGTACTCTTTATGATAAGCATAGTAATAAACGAGAAAGTGCTTTGCTAACTGTAAGAAAATAATTAAATATCTGATACACAATATAATATGTGCATCTACAATGGAACAGTATGGTTTTACTTGTATGCTAGTGAAAGTCTGTAGTATGCATCATAGCCGTTGATTTTGCAGGAAGTTACACTGTCAGTTTGGAATAAAAGTTAAATGAGAGAGGTGAGAAGACCATAAAATAATAATAAGCCAAAAATACATGCCAGTTCAAACAAAAGTGGTTGTGTTGCATTTGCTCTCTGTGAATGCTGTAGTTCAGCAAGAGGAATGTTGGCTGACTTGGGGCCTCAACTTTGTTCTTAAAATATGGGTCCCTCTGATCGGGGGATCGCAACACTGCATGGCAGTGGATGGGAACAGTCTGAAGTGTGAATTCTTTTTGTAATTTATAGTGGGCAAAATGTATATTTATTTACAGAGACCGTTACCATTACCATGTGGCACCTGGCAGATAAATTTATTAGAAAGGATTAATTGTATTTGATATGAAGGGGATAAAATTATACTTTCGATTCAGCAGATGTTTATCATGCAGAAAACTAACTAGAAGCCAGTGCATTGGCATTTGAGTCACTTCCATTTCCTAGTGGTTGCTGTTCAGATGGGAACAGTAAGATTAGACTTTTGTTCTGTTAGGTATTTTTTTCACCTTGTCTTTGCTAGTTCCCTTCTGGCTCTTTCCATAGCACTTGAGCTGCACCCTGCATCATGCCCTGCCTCGGCTGCCTTAAACACACTTTGCATTTGATATGCAGTAGTGTGGGCAGAAGTGGAAAAGTTTACGCACTAGAGGGCATCCTGTCAAAGACACAGGAGGCATCCAGGGACACGGAGAGGCGGCTGTGGCCTGTGGGAAACATAGTCCGAAAAAAAATGAGGTCTGTTTGTGTGTCAGAGACCTAACAAAGGGTCGTCATCAGTTTCCAATAGCGGATGTACGCACATACCGACACAGCCCCATGCAGCAAACTTTTGAATGCGATGGAGCCCCTTCACACACAAGTGGAGCTCCATAACAGTCATTATATTGCAACAAATTATCCGCAGAGGGGAAGTATTAGATTGAACAGTCATGTGATGAGTAAGAAACGTAGTTATAAGGCCATCCTGCAACTGATGTAGCTGTAAGGCAGAGTCATGTCCCCCCCTTGACCTTCAGAAGTCTGCTTGTGAGGTGGTCCTCTAGATTGCTTTTACAAGGTTGGGTGAAAGATGAGGTCCTGGGCTTCAGGAAATGGAAGCAATAACAGTGACTACAGTAAAGCCAGACTATTTTAAGTAGGACAAGAAGTGGAAAATGCAGGACTAGAAGACTGATTGTTGACTTCAGATGTCTCATATTTGTCTTCCTGAAGTGATTGCCACAAAATAATCTAGACTGTGAGTTTGAAACAGTTGTGGCGACAGGTGCTACATCTCTGTGCCAATGCTCCTGCAGACTGGGGACTTAAAGACAGCGGGGACAATTGGCGCCGAAACACTGTGGAGGTAACTGCTGCTGGCCTGCCTGCCTCTGCTCAACCTGCTGCCTCAACCGGTAAGGTCACGAAGCACGTTTACAGACTTAAAGTAATTTTTAAGCTTCTGGAAAACTCACGCTAGTTTATCCTGCAAGGCTGGGTGGTGGCCTGAAGCAGTTGAGAAGCTGACCCCAGGCAGGGAGTCCCACCTGTGCCGTGTGGCAGGAGCGGGTCTGGAGGCGAGCAATGCCCTGGCAGAGCTGCAGGCTGTCTCTGAGGGAAGGTGCAGAACATCTCTGCACGTACAGCCCTTCCCTGGGCCGTGGCTCAGGCTGCTTTCTTGTGGAGCCCCATAGAAGCACAATCTGACATGTCCCCAACTGTACAAGCAGTAAAATTTGCTTCTTTTCCTGATGGGTTGTCTCCTCCCCAGTTTTTATTAGACACACCTCATATATCATCTGAGCATTTCTTTATACATTGAGGCATGTTTTTTCTTGTTGGTTTTGTATACGTACAAACAAGTTAGAGGTGGTGATTTCCACCCCCCCCCCCAAATACAGCTGATCCACTCAGGCACCTGTGGACACTGCTGCAAGTCTTAAAAATTACCCCTTTGATTCACTATAATTTTTATAAAAGAAAAATATGTGTGGTGGTAATTTGTAGCATTTGACATTTTTTAAAAGGGATTTGTTAGGAAAGAAGACATTATTTTCCTTTGATGGTTATATCTGCTTTGCTAAAAGAACCTTATAGAAGATTGTTCTTTTATAAATCATTGTTCTTTTATAAATCAAATCAACCAGCTCTAATTCTGTTCGTTCAGTTTGTTCCCCAACTGCTTTATGTTCTTTCTCTGGACTGCCATTGATATTTTGTTTATCCATAACAGCATCATTTTAAAATGTGAGTATGTAGGTGGTTGTAGCTGCTCAGACAGACTCTTCAACATCAGGTGCCTCTGGAATACCATGTCTGCTTCATTGGGGTTTTATCCATGAGTTTATTTGGGGAGTTTCAACTAGATTCAACTATACTCGTTCCAGTATAGGGCATCTAGTGGTTGAGGTCTGCTACAGGCCACCTGATCAGGGGGAGCCTGTTGATGAGGCCTTTTTGCTGCAGCTGCAGGAGGTGTCCTGCGTACGGGATCTTGTCCTGATGGGGGATTTCAACCACCCGGATATCTGCTGGGATAGTGGCACAGCGGGTGGCAGACAATCCGGGAGATTCCTGGAGTCTGTCGAGGACAACTTCCTGGTCCAGGTAATAGATGGACCCACTAGAGGAGAGGCCCTACTGGACCTGGTCCTCACAAATGTGGAGGAGAGCATTAGAGAGGTTAAGATTGGAGG